>CAEFZP010002429.1:27500-101955 GCA_903064625.1 Mallotus villosus | reverse complement strand
TACACCAATTCTTCCATGGTTGTATTCTCAATCCCCTCTATCGTCTGCATTACAGAGATTTTAACTACAGACATGCAAAGCAGAGGCCAACAAGTACCGTAGGTCTTAAAATGTAACCTATGTGAAACATTAACAGCTCTCGAGTTCAGCAACATATTATAGGATATACATGATATGTTTCATGTGCTGTAATAGAAACGTACTGTACTGCCGTATACACACACACACACACACACACACACACACACACACACACACACACCCACACACTGTCAACAGTTGTTGTGCGGCCTAGAGCGAGCAGCACACCGAGCAGAAACCCCTGCGGTTAGGTTTGTTGTGTGTCTTTACTCCTCAAACACTGGCTCCTCTGTTCTGTGTCCCAAAACCTGTTTGATTGCCCTTCTTCTACCGGCTTTCTCAGGGACTGATCAGGGTGTCTGGGTTGGGTTCACGATTGTCTCCCAAGTGTTTCTGGGCCAATGGAAGGCAATTCTTTATAGTGTGTAGTGTACATAATGTTAGCTCTGTTAGCAAACTTTCTCAACTCACACTCAGCGCTCCACAAAGCAGCAATGCGTCTCTCTGTTCTAATCCTCTGTGTTATGGTCATGGGACCGGAGGAGGACGAGGTGAGCAGCCAGAGGCCGACACAAAGTCATTGCGTCTCACAAAGGTTCACTGCATTTGAGGAAGCCGGACTGTAATAAAGACGAGAAACCCAAACCAGCTTTGTTTACAACTTGTTCCGACTCCTCGAATAAAACGCTTTGTGACAGAGCAACACATCACACACACACACAACAGAAGAGCTGTCTCTCTCTCTCTCTCTCTATCTCTCTATCTCTGTCACTCTATCTCTCTCTCTGTCTCTGTCCTCTCGCTCTCTCGCTCTCTCTCACTCTCTCTCTCTCTCGATCTCTCTCTCTGTCTCTCTCTCTCTCTCTCTCTCTCTGGTCTTGTCTCTGGCTTGTCTCTCGCTCTCTCCTCTCTCTCTTGTATCTATCTCTGTTCTCTCTCTCTCTCTCTCTCGCTCGCTCTCTCTCTCTCTCTCCCTCATGTCTGCTAGTATCTTCATGGATTGGCCACGCCATGAGCAAAACAAAATGGACGACACGCAAGCCAAAAAACAACAACACAAAAAAGCGAAACAATGGAGCCTGTTGAGGCGGAACAGCTCTCGTTTCCCCGCGCTCAGCACGCCGCGGAGCCGTCCCGAGTCCATTAGGACGGCTGAGGTTTGGAGGACAGCAGAGAGAAACATTCTGAGTCTGAGGACAAGAGACGTCCAAACAGATCTGGCGTTGGGTTTGTGCTGACGAAACAGGACTTGTGCTGTGAGGAGCTTCGAGGCCGAGCAGAGGATATTTAGATTCCACGGCGAAACGCTGGAATACAGGTCATCTTCACGATTAGGGCTCTGAGCCCTGAATATCCTCCTACCACTTCCATAGGAAATGCGGTTGAGAGAGTGACAATTTGACATGGCAGGGAAGTTCTCTCTGCTTCATTACTGTTATTTCCAGGACAGAAATCAGCACACACAGTAGGGTATTATATGTGTTTTAAAGCGTAATGAATATTAATGAGATTGATTAGCATATTCATCGGGGGGTGCTCAATGATTGCCATTTCATTCACTTTGCCATCTTACAAATCCTTTCATGTCCTTTCAATGCTGATTTTTCATCTGAGGAAGAATGGTTTTATTCAGCTTTCTCCACGGTGGGGCAGAGGGTTTGTAAGGAGGTTCATCTTCCAGTGCGGAGGCACTCTGGGAGACACAAACACCGTCTGTGAGGAGCACTGAGCAGGGAGGTCTGGTCATCACACGACTTATGATGCATACACAGGTCTGGTCACACGAGTTATGATGCATACACAGGTCTGGTCACACGAGTTATGATGCAAACACAGGTCTGGTCACACGAGTTATGATGCATACACAGCTCTGCACGTTGTAGCATTTTTTTTACTCTGTAAGAAAGACGTATAAAGATGTCTTCGTAAACATTTCCAAAGATGTAATATAGTTACCATCCTGAGAGAATATTTGAGAGTAAAACAAATGGCTTAGTTTCCCTGATGGATAATTCTTAAAGCAAACAACACAACTCTTGCAACTAAATATAAAAATAAATAAAATCTAAGGGGACTAGATGTATTTATCTTTCTTTACTGAGTGCATTTCTAAAATGTACCAAAGAGGTGGATTTGATTTTCATATTTATCTAATCCTTCAGAAGCAGGTAGCCTCTCTCTCTCTCTCTCTCTCTCTCTCTCTCTCTCTCTCTCTCTCTCTCTCTCTCCAGACTGGACGACAGTAGTCTCTCTCTCTCCTCTCTCTCTCTCTCTCTCCAGACTGGACGCAGTAGTCTCTCTCTCTCTCTCTCTCTCTCTCTCTCTCTCTCTTCTCTCTCTCACAGACTGGACGCAGTAGCTCTCTCTCTCTCTCTCTCTCCAGACTGGACGCAGTGGGCCCCTGGGACTCTGCTGAGCATACGGGGGGACAGGGACCTTATCTCTGCCGCACATGCGGGAACGGTCTCCAGCGGAGACAGGCACGACGAGCTCTAGGCTCAATCTCCAGACGCAGGGCCCTCAAAGTCAATAATCTGGGTTAAACATTACAAAAAACACCAATTTAAGCCATAAGGGTACGATTACTGATGGGGAATAGGGTCTGGAGATTAACCTCGCTTCTGTTATCATTTCACAGCATTTTGTAATCTTGATGTTTCATCGTTACGATAACAATGAGGGGAAAATGACCAATTAAAAACGGCAGATTTTGTGACATGAAACTAAAGGCGTTGCAATAACCAAGTCAATATTGGAACCTCTACGTATGTTTTCTTAGCAGCGAGGGTGTTTGCATGATAATAAACTTGGCAAGGTCGTAACCCCTGGTAGACATTTGGCTCTATTATGCTCAGAAGCTGACATCACAAAGACCTGAATTGCAGTCACTCTTCTCAAAACCCATCAATGAAGACGTCAACTTCTGTCAACCCTCTCCTACTCCTTAAACAAACCATGTGTGAAATCAAATTAAATCCGACACGCTTATGGCCGTATCTGTCACTGCAGGGAGCTGCTTCATCAAATTGGGTTAAATATAGCAGGTGCAGAGACAAACTCCGGCAATATGGGCACATTTGAAAGATCAAACTCATCTTTATTGTCTGAGGCGCTCATTATCAAACTCTGAAAGACAAGAAGAAGAAAAAGAAGAAGGATCTTTTGTTCTTGTCTTATTTGTGCTTCCTACACACTTTAAGCCTAGGCAGTTCTATTGAGGCTTCAGATGAAACAAGGCCTCATTCTCTCTCCAATCCCATTTTCAAGATACACCCGTTTGGCATATACAAGTTGCTATGGAAACGTTATGATTTTTTTGTACACAATTATTCTCCCTTCTCCTGTTCGTCCTCGCTCCCTCCCTCGCACAGAATACGCACCGAGCGAGAACGAGGCGCATCTAGCTCAGGCGAGTAGACAAGGGTTTCTCTCCCATATACGATCTCTCTCTATCTGCTCACTCTCATCTCCCAACTCTCTCTCTCTCTCGCTCTATCTCTCTCCCTCTCTCTCCCTCTCTCTCTCTCTCTGTCTCTCTCCCTCCCTCTCTCTCTCCCCCTCCCTCTCCCTCCTCATCCCATCATCTCTGATTGGACATGATTGAATATTCTATAGCTGTTGGCCTGGACGGAGAAAAAAAAACACTCATTTCCGAAAGCCTTTTTTAAACTGGTTAAGAAGGCCAAATGGAGTCACTAACACATATAGCTACACTTGTTTGTGCTGAACTTCATGTTCATGTCTGTGCTATAGTTGTATGTATTTGTATGTGGCTGCTTTCATGTCCAAGACAAATTTCCCTAGAGGTAAAAAAGCAATCTTGAATTTAAACAACAACTTACAAACCATTGTTTTAATCTCGTTGGTCATTATGGTTAAACGAAGGGATGTTGCATGTCGGCTTGTTTAAAAGTTTCTTTAGTTAATTACATCTATTAATCCACCAAGCCTTGGTTGTTGCTACCCCTTACCCCCCCTACCCCTACCCCCACTGCCCCCCACCCCACCCCACAGGGGTTTAAGGTAGCTCCTCCCTCCAAAACTCCCTCTCTCAGCGTCCAGGGGCGAACGACGAGCCCGCTCGGCCAAAACTCTCAAACTCACTCAATTTCAAACAACTAAACACGGATTTAGAGCAACTTGAATGCAACCAATTAAAGAGCTGAAATATGTGGTCCATGCAAATGAAGTTTAATCATTCACATGCTCTCACAAAGCTACTGAGGTCTTCACACTGGGAGAAAAGAGCTCGGATGAGTGGCATCGTCTCCCCCCGTCCCCCCCGCCGCCCCCCCCCTCACACATTCCAAGGGGGAATTCAAGCACATGACTTGGCATCCCACAACGCCCCTCTGCAGGAGGAGTTATCCGATGGAAAAGCAAAGAAGGGTACGACCAGTCAGGTCTCTAAAGCCAGCACCATTCAGGGTTCCTTGAAAGGGCCCGGGGCGAGAGAGAGAGAGAGAGCTAGAGAGAGAGAGAGAGAGAGAGAGAGAGAGAGAGAGAGGAGAGAGAGCTAGAGAGTAGAGAGAGAGAGAGAGAGAGAGGAGAGAGAGAGAGAGAGAGAGAGAGAGAGAGAGGAGAGAGAGAGAGAGGAAGAGACTACTGCGTCCAGTCTGGAGAGAGAGAGAGAGAGAGAGAGAGAGAGCTAGAGAGAGAGGAGAGAGAGAGACAGTAGGCTGGAGACGCTCGCAGCCTTCAGTCCTCAGGACTTTGCATTCGTTACTCGAAAGTTAAGCTTCATCTACGATGGCTTGAGTCGAAGTCATAATTGAAAGATGTTTTATTTTATGAGCTGTTTTAAACATGTCTGTTGCATCCAGACAGTCCTCCCAGCACCAGTCTGTCCTCAGGCCTATTTCTGCTCTTGTATAAAAATGCAGATTGGCAGGTATCGTTTTCCTTCAAGCCTGCAAATCATTAACTAACAGAAAAACATCTTCTGGTTCTGACAGTAATTTAAGGGTAAGAGAACCACAAGTCACACAAGCTGTTTCGCTAAGAGAACATCGTCGAAAACAAACATTTAAAAAAAGCTGTTCCCCGTGCATCCGATAAACAAAACCCTATTCTACGACTCGTCACCATGTAGGCAACAGTAGGCACTAACCAGACCATGGACTGGACCTGTGACCTGTGGATCTGACACCTCACCACGAGGGTCCTCACCAGGGTGTCCCACGCCATCCCTCAGTGTCGGTTAACATACGGTTAATGTCTTTACTCGTTCGTAGTATAATACCTTATAGGGGTACAGTACAAACAGCCATTTCACCCCTAAAGCACTTCTTTGGTTACGGTTGCTAAATACAAGCTTGGCATTGTTCGGGTCCCAGTAGAATGGCGTTTGTGTGAATGGGCTGCAGTTTAGTTTACAGACACTTGCAGCGCAGTGCTCTGCTATAAGAAGAGATTTACAGCCAATAACATATATCCCTGCTGCCAACCTGATTACACTGCAACTACAGCCAACTCCATCTCGTGACAAGAGCCAGATAATCAGCCTACCTTCCCTCCTACAACTGTTAGTCACTCGCTATTAGGGCACTGCACATGTCCACTAACTACATCCAATCAACAAACGATTAACCTCAACAACTAACGTGTCACGGATACGGTACACAAGGATGAGATCCAGTTTGGGTGGGTGTGGATAGTCACAGGAGGAACAAGCCAGAACGTCTTTAAGCTGCCCTGCGTTAGCGATGTGAGATAGTGAGTTAGCGATCATTACTGTACATCCAGATCTCTCGTCCATGGAGATGGGATCTCTCCAGGGGTTCAGTAATTGCGACATGACTGTGTGTCTTGCAGATCAAGGCCCTTGTTAGAAGCTTCAGTGGAGACTGTGTTCAGGAGAGAAGAGCCGTCGGCTAGCGGTGAGAAGCTAGCTCTCATGTCAATTATCCTGACACTTTATGAAAAGCTAGTCAGACAGTTAAAACGTGTGTCGACATCATCTGTGTGCTGCCTTGATTTCTCAACGTCTTCATTTAATCTACACCCACGATCAGAAGAAGGATCAGATGGACTTGATAAGAGAATAAGCCGTCACGTTGCTTCTGGTGGACACTTCTTCTAGCTGACTAAACCAGGCAGAGAGGTTTCACGGTTGCATCTGCAAGTTCTGTTGACGTTTGAGATTAGTGACTACTCGTTGACTTGTAGAAAAATGATACCACACAGTTCTGGAATACTTGGAAACCTGTTAGAGCATGTGAGCATTCCCAACGCAAACACACATGAACAGACAAAAGTAATGAGCGCCCCAGGTATGACTAACTTAGACACTCCCAAACTGAAACTCTTGCACACAACTTCCCCTCACGATGACGATGAAGTCGACACCTGAAAAGAACAAACAAGATTGCTTTGTCTACAATGTACAAACTAAAGAAACGCGGTTTCAGACACCCAAAATAATTTGGTAACCGAGGTAACGCTAGCCAACATAAACTTACCACGGCGGTGAACGACATGACATGGACAAAATATATTTGCAAAACTGTTATTTGCTGCTTTAGCATAACACAGTAAATACCAACCACGAAGGAATGCTGAACAATGAGACGACAACAATAGCTGAAGGCCTTTCCCCAGCAGCATGTTAACTCCCCCTCCTCTCCCAGCACCAGTCTGGCTTCAGGAGAGAGAGGACAGCAATGCTTGGTTTTTAGGTGCAGGTGATTACAGAAGCAGGTGATTACAGAAGCAGGTGATGACAGAGATTGGAGAAAGGTGTGAAAGATGACTCTAGGGTTAGGGAGAACCCGAAACCCGACTACTACGCTGGAATCTCTTTATGCTTATGAGACAATGAGAGAGAACGGAGTTCATTTGCATCTGTGATAGATGAAGAGATCAATAAGAAACCCACTGGCTAAGTGTCAAACTGAAGACACCCCCAGCTGTCCTCCCTTCTATGGTCTGACGTCACAGTCAACGTGCTGCTCTGATGTCACAGTAAACGTGCTGCTCTGATGTCACAGTAAACGTGCTGCTCTGATGTCACAGTAAACGTGCTGCTCTGATGTCACAGTAAACGTGCTGCTCTGATGTCACAGTAAACGTGCTGCTCTGAAGTCACAGTAAACGTGCTGCTCTGATGTCACAGTAAACGTGCTGCTCTGATGTCACAGTAAACGTGCTGCTCTGATGTCACAGTCAACGTGCTGCTCTGATGTCACAGTCAACGTGCTGCTCTGATGTCATAGTAAACGTGCTGCCTTCAACTTTACACTCCTGCTTTTTCCTGTTTTTCTTGGGCTTAGACGTGTAATGAGCCGCTCTCATCCAGACAGAAAGCCATCTGACTACTCTCTCTCTCTAGATCTCTCTCTCTCCCTCACCTCTCACTCCCTCCCTATCTCTCTCTCTCTCTCTAGCTCTCTCTCTCTCTCTCTCTCAGCTCATCGAGGGCGTCCTCTCTGGTGATAAGTCTGAACACCAGGCATGACCCTCAGACGGGTCCCACATGACAACGCATGGCAACCAGGGAACAAGACAAAAGCAGACATGAAGAGATTTATGATCTAACTGTACAAACTATGAAGGGAATAAAAGGTTGTGTTGATTCTACACCTCCTGTAACAGTGTTCTGTATTTATCTTTCTTTGTTGGGAAATGAACCATCACAGTTCTCTTGCTCTTGCTTGGACGAGCATCGCATTCCTGAGGCAGGTTCCCCCGGATACGTCCCCCCCCTCCCCCCCTCCACCCCCCCCCTCCCCTCCCACTCGACGCCTGCGTGCGTTCCCATCGGATTGGAAGAGAAAATGCCACAGGTCATGCTGGAGAGTATTGAGACGATGAGCTTGGCTCCCTTCAGCTCTGACACGGAACACGTGATTGGCTTACTCTCCCTTCAGCTCTGACACGGAACACGTGATTGGCAGCTTTCTTTATGCAGCCGACTGGGCAAAAGGACATCTCTCAATAATGCATGGTGACTGGGACCTGTCCAGAGGCTCGGAGTCGCAGTCGACTTTAAACATGTAACCTTGAGACGATTCACTAGATATTTATAGGAGGGGAAGAGGAGGAAAAGGAGAGATACAAATGTAAGGACAAACCTGTCGTGAGGAATTGTGTTTCCAAATGCTACACTGACTGTTCCTATCTGGAAGTCTGTGGCCTAGCTTGAGGGAGGTGGAAACCTTTCAGTGATCTAAAATATTGCGCGCTGACATTCTCAAGCAGCGTTTGACGTGATTGGAACTGATCTGAATTCAGTTCCTTACACGGAATCGGTTCCAGAAAGGACTTAATGAGGATCTGTCTCTCCGTCGGAGTCGCTGATCAGGTTACAGACATGCACCTCATTAGCTCAGTAAACAACAATGAGTAAATTAACAGGTCTGACTCGGCAAACTGGAAAACAGCATCGCCCTCGCCTCCTGAGAGACAAAGAGCAAAGAATCACAAATGTCATTACTGCATCTGTAGAGTCTGTCAGTTCATTAAGTCATTCTGTCTGACACACAGGTCATATAATTAGTGTTGAGCTGGCCTGGAAGTCTCCTATACGTGAAGACGTCACAAATCCTGACTGTCACTAAGGACAGAGCTAATTAATGGGACAAAAGGGATGCGATATTAGGGCGCTCTCCAAGGCTACTTATCTATCAACACTTACAAAAGATTATAGTCATTACAGTCTGTTTAAACCATCATGTTAGTCTGAAAAAGGCCTTGGAGGCTTACAAAACACCTGGCACAGCGAGTTCAAACATCTACGGCACAACAACTATTCGATTGTCAAGGCTTGTCTGGAGGTTGAGGGAATACAGCATTCAGAGAAAATGTTTCAACGAAAAATATGTTTTTTCGTCCATGAAGCACGACCGTTGATGTCTGAAAGTTGATCTCGAATAAATAGTTCATCAAAACCAGCATTCACAGACAAATCTAAATAATTGCAGGTCTCCGCCTGCCCACATTTCCATGTTGTCTGCCTCCTCTCTTCGTACAACCCTGAGACAATCCTTTCAGAGTCAAGCGAAGAGGAGAAAGGAGCACTGCCTCACAGCGAAGAAGGCAACAAAGAGAACTCAATGATGGCCTGCCATCAAGAGTGACAACTCAATCTCACACGGGTTCGCTGAGCAGCACAATGTGACAACTTCCACTGATTGGGATCACAGTCAACTAGCTAACATATGTATCTCTCGTGCTCTGATGCTCCGTTTAGTTCGAGGGGACATATCAAGTGTAAAATCACCCTCTTGGAAACACGTGCCTGTCATGTAAAACTGGATGACAGCAAAGACAATGCTTAACAAGAGAGATGAAGCCTTCTATATAAATGCTAATGAAATCTCCACCCAGCAGGCAGAAACACACTGTTTACTGTCAAGAGGAAACTAAGATGAAACAAACCATTGAACTTTGACCTTTTGGGTATGGTGAGGGAGTACTTGTTACGCTTGTTGTGAACAAAACGTCTCTGTGAAACCATAAAAAAACAAAAACATACATTTTAATTATTTCATCGACTACAAAAGAGGCACACCCCGAAAACATGGGCTCCACCACAGCTAACAAACACGGACAGAGAAGGCCATCATCACGCTTTCATTTGTAAAAGTGAAGCTAACACAACAACTAAAAATATCCCCCTCTTGTAAAACCACAGAAACAGAAAAAGCCAGGAGTTTGAATCGGTTCAAACGAGGCTGTTGTGAACTCGTCTGCCTCCCTGCCTGGGGTGTGTACTACCGTCTACTACTCTACTCTGACAAAGTTGACAGTCCAGTTCTCTCAGAAGCTTGTTCCTCTTAATTGTAGCTCTCACAGTTTGTTTTTGTTTTTGTGGAACAGCCGGCTAATAGCTTAAGACAGCATGGGGAAAGACATGCTATTAGGGAAGCTGTATTATCACCATTAGGACCATCTGCAACCGATACTTGCCCTTAATCTCGCGGAGATCGGCCATACTGACACCGGAGAAGGCCTCAGACGACAAGTCTCCCCTTCTGCGGGGACAGCTGCAAGCTTGCGATGTGACTGCAGCTTCGTGCACACACAGCCACCCCCAGCGGCACAGGCACACACAGGCACACACAGGCATAACTGTGTTTGAGCAGACACAATGGTAAAGCTAGAGCACCATCACTTCACGTTTATGTAACGTTTCCAGGCCCGGCAAGGTCCCCAGCCGCCCAGACACATTTTTTCTTCTTCCAAGAATGAGTCTGAATAAAACGCCAAGAGAATTATCCCTCATTACTGGGGTTTTGAAGAATTAAATTTGATCTCATAAACATGTCCGTTAGTATTCTGCTTTAGATTCTCAGCAAAGATTCGAATATTTCATTTTCTTTGATTTCTTTCTTTTATTTTTTCCACGCAGAGAATTAGAGCTGTATTAAAGACAATCTGAATAGACCTTTGGGGTGCTAAGCCAGGCTATTTTTCAAACCTCACTCTGAAGGATAAATGCTGACGCACTATAATAGCACTTGTCACGCAGTAGGCTGTCTTCGTACCAGCTCATTGTATCAGTGGACTGCTGTTATTACAGATTCCTCCCTCTTTTATACTCAGATTATTCAGTCGGACTAGATTTGGGAACACTGAAATCAAGGGTTTTAGAAAGGCTAGCCTGATAGCAAAGAATGCCTGCATATTATCCCCCTGTATCGAATAACTATTCTGATTTGGGCGTTGCATGCTGGGTGCTTTGGTATGGCAGATGTTGGTCTGACAGGGTTGTTTGAAGTGTCAACTGCTCTAACTCACTTCTCACTTCAAAAACACAGTAGTCAACCATGAAAATATTGTTCCTTGTGTTAAGAGTGTAGTTTTTGAAATGGCCTTCGATTTAAAATACATCTGTTGGTTTACATAATCTCATGCTTCCTTTAAACACAGCTTGTTCACCAGAACTCTCATGACAGATGCACCGAGACTAATCGCTAAAAGGCAGTTGTAGTGTGGCGAAACTTCTGACTCAAACAAGTTTTAATCCTCACTTTAGAGGAGGTTCAACCCAGCTTTTCAGTTGAGGTTAAATAGAAAAACTCCTCCACCAAAACTTCCCACCAATACAAATATTTTAAGTTGCCATGGATAACCTTGATCCAGAATATAATAGCATTTAAATATCGTGTGTCATCTGCAGAACAAGCAAGAAAGTAAATCATGAGAAGAGACGCGTTATAAAAATGACTAGTTTGGGGTACTTCAGTGCCTTCAGTAGTTTTCAACGGCCAATTTAAAAACAGGAAACATTCCATTGGATAGCATGGCTTCGGTGTCACAATATCATCAGTCAGTGCCTGCATAGTGTGCCCTTTGACCTCACTGCAGTCACACAATAACCTTCTCTCTCTCGTACCTGTTCTCCAGACAAAGTCATTTACTTTACTGTGAAAGTCCAAACAGGAGAAGAAAATCTATCTGGCTTTGTTGGGAACTTTATTGTTTGATCTTTTCCTCTGAAACTGCAGCCTGACAGGACACCCACCACCTCTCAAAAGCAAATTCATTCGTTTGGAGGATTTAAATCCTTTTGGTGTTTCCATGCATTTCCCTCTGCAGTCTGAAATGTCCTTTTTAGTAAAAAAAAATATATATATAAAAAAATAAATAATAAAATATGTTTTTTATTTTAAGTTCTAAATAAGTAAGTGAGGAAATAATTCTAAAACGTTGGCTATTTCACTCCATCAGAATAACCAGGAAATCAAAATAATTCATTAATGGACTTTAAATCCCACTTGCTTTAAGCCCACTTAGGATGTCCTGGGGCACACAACCTCAAGCCACTACTGCAGAATCCCCAAAACAGAGCGAGGCTTTAATTTCCTCTGCTAAGTTTTTAAGAAGAATACAAACTATAACTGCAGCTAACTAAAGTTTGTCTAAACTTTGTCCGAATTTTAAAAAACTAGGTTCCTGTTCGTCCTTAGCCCCCCCCCTCCCTCCACCCCCCCCCCACCCCCCACCCCCTGCTTCTTCTTCTTCTGCGTTTGGGCAGATTCCTTTGCAGCCTCCTGTATAGAGCGGGGAGAGAATGCTTCCCGGCGTGAGCCTATTGAGCTGCTCTCTCCAGCTGCCAGCCACTCGGCTGTTTGAGGGCCTGCCAGCTCCAGAGAGCAGTACCGTTACCAGCGTGACTTTTAATCCACCTACCCCCCCCCCAGCACCCCCCAGCACCCCCCCTCCCTCAGCACCACCCCCCCCCAGCTCCGAGCAGTGGTCGGGGGAAGCCTTTCATGCTGGTCATTCACACAGCAACGCCCGTAGAGGGTGGTGGAGGAGCCCGGAGGAAGGGGTTAAAGGGGGCAGGGAGAGAGCGCTGGCTTACGGGCCCACGGGATGGCTGCTCTTTGTGGAGCTGGACAGACAGACAGACAATGCAGGGTGGAAACCCCGAGGACGGGTCCAGTCACACAGGCACCCTCTGTGGAGGATCAGAATAACGATTGTGTTCGTGAAATGTAAATGATTCGCCGGGATGAAAAAATAAATAAACGTACTCTTAAGGGCAGCATGACTGTTCTCATCCAGGCCCGTGTTCACATATTTCTGCTGTGTAGTTTCTCTCATTACCAACTGTGAAAATTAAAAGGGTCTGTTTCATAATTAATATAAAAATTAATTCCAGCAAAGAGTCCATCTGGCACTGTGACACACTTACGGAGTGCTAGACCCAGCAGGCTCGTGGCATCGGCCGTTTAGTTCAATCTGCTGCGAGCCGACGGCTCTAACGGGCTTTGGGTCGGCTGTCAGAGCCTTCCGTTACAGAGCCGGGCTCCTGATCCAGGACCCAGACAGGCACGAGAGCTTCCCTGCTGTTGTCCTGCTCTCAACCAGCAGCAAACAAGCTCTGCCTCTTCAGGGTCTCACTTCATACAGGTCAGGACTTGAGTTTTCAAGAACTTAAAACTATATTTTTTTATATATAAAAAAAAGTTTTGGTATTTATGGATATAGACAGGAGAGAGAGAGAGAGAGGGGGGGGGGCGGGGGGAAGAGAGAGAGAGGGGGGAGGGAGAGAGACAGGAAAGCAGGGAGATATGGCTTAGGCCGGCCTCGCACCCAGGCCAGAGTTAAGGCCTTAGCCTTGGCGGTGCGTGTATCCATCAGGTCTGCCTCTCTCTGTGAACCTGATGGAGCAGAACAGCCTGGACCACCACCAGGATCCTGGGTCACTCGTACAGGCCACACACTCCCAGCCTGGAAGAACCTGCACTAAATAGCACGTGCCGCAAAATAATACAATTCCACGTTCTCACAAACACATCTTGCTGCCTTTCCCACATCGACCAGAAGGGTCTACACGTTGCAAACCGTGCGAACGCGAAACAATTACAGTTACATCGAAACAGAGGGTGCTTTGTCAATTTGTGGCACTTGTAGAAGGGCGTATCTGTGTCCAGATATCACAGCTGGGTGATGTGTGTCCCCTACAACTACAAAGCAGAACAGTCTGTCTGACGACACATTTGTGTGACCTCTCCCTCAGATATGGAACATCTGTTCTCCTTGTGCTAGTCTCCATGAACACTAGACCCCAGCCACCGTGTTGGAACACTAGACCCCAGCCACCGTGTTGGAACACTAGACCCCAGCCACCGTGTTGGAACACTAGACCCCAGCCACCGTGTTGGAACACTAGACCCCAGCCACCGTGTTGGAACACTAGACCCCAGCCACCATGTTGGAACACTAGACCCCAGCCACCGTGTTGGAACACTAGACCCCAGCCACCGTGTTGGAACACTAGACCCCAGCCACCGTGTTGGAACACTAGACCCCAGCCACCGTGTTGGAACACTAGACCCCAGCCACCATGTTGGAACACTAGACCCCAGCCACCGTGTTGGAACACTAGACCCCAGCCACCGTGTTGGAACACTAGACCCCAGCCACCGTGTTGGAACACTAGACCCCAGCCACCATGTTGGAGCAAGTGCGAGCTCGCAGGCATGTAGCGCTCACCCCTCCCCTCCCCCGATCCCCAATCCCTTGATTGTTTGGTAGAGTCCGATGACCGTTGAAGTTGACTTAGGAAACAGTCATGGATCGAAAGTGCCAAACAATGGTGTTCTTGTGCTGTTCAACAACGAACTGAAACGGCTCTGGCAGTTAATAGGGACTCAAAAGAGTTGCAGTGAACTGTATGGAACTGGGTGAAAAGATGGAAAAACACATGAATCTGTTCTCGCATGCAAATTCAGATAAATGTCAGTTATGAAACCACGGCCATCAGGACTGAAGCACTCGGGCGGATAGTTATATCTTTTTTCTTTTTCTATTATGCATCTACAGTATTTGCAGCCTCAAGTACAGTGGTCTATGGACGCTCAGGCTCATGCATACAGATTTAGGCCTGTGAGTTCATCTTTACTATCCCATCTATAGAATAATATACAAGCAAACCATGAATGTTTCACAATAGCATGATCATTTGGCTGAGACTGTATGAGAATCTAGATGCCTTTGTTCAACCATTAGAGAGCTCTACTTTTAAAGAGCATTTCTGCATGAGTCAGTGCATATAGAACCCTCTGCATAAACTGACAAAATTATGTATTGAAATGTTTTTGCATAAGCACAAGGGAAAGCCACAAAAATAACATCAACTATTCTATATTTGACTGCTAGAGATTTAGACAGTTCCATTAACAGTTAGTTTGACAGTAAATGTGTCTCCCCAGTCACTCTCAAAAACACAACCCAGAATATTAAGTAAGTAATTGGGTAAGAGGCTTCGTAAACCTATTAGGGCAGCAACTGTGCCAAGAACAGCGACCCAAAAATTAAACCAAGGTTCCTAAAACATTGATGTTGTTAAATAAAGAGGACATACGATCCACATAAGAGGAAGTACAGCTCCCATTAGCTGGCATTTCCATATTGCAGGCAGCTCTGAATCATCAGCATACAACAGCAAACGACTCATGAAGTTCACCTGAGCTGCTGAACACCATGCAGACCCAAAAATGGCGGAATCAAGATGACTGTCTGGCCTCAAGCACTAACGCTTTCTAGAGGTGGAATATCAGAGTCCCTAATGACACAATGACTGCTTTTACCCTCCTTTCATTCCCGGAACTAAGCCGTACTGAGGTGGCTTTAAGTCCCCGCTCTTTGTGAAGGGAGTCTGGGTTCCCGTGAAACGTTATCAGAAACAGCGTGCGGGAGGGGGGTGGGGGTGGGGGGGCAAAACACCCCTGTGACACCCCTCAAAGGATTCCCTTTCTTGTGTAAACTCAGTCTGAAACCCAGAGAGCAGAAACCCAGAGAGCAGGGCCATGGCTGGGTTCATTACAGACCGGAGGGTTGGCACAGTCTATTTAAACAGTGACAGAGTTAATCTCTGGACTGTCACTTCTAATCACAGAAGCATTGATCATGATGCCAGAGCAAGGAAAAGCTCCTCTCCTCTACGTGGCTCCAACGCAGGGCCTCTCTCCGTCTGCTAGCTTATCATCTGAAGCACAATCTCCAAGCTATGACTTAACAATCGGACGTGGAAGCCGTACGACTGCAGTTATTTCGAACACGGTGTCGTTTACGTTTGAATCAATTATTTACTGCGCTTGTGTGTATTGTCGTACGTATCTGAAAGCATTGTCTTGGGGGTTAAACCATAGGTTTTTAACTAGACAATGGGCTAGCAGTTATTTAATAGCTCGTCCTCACACGATGGTATCTTAAAGCTTGGTTCTATTCACTTGATAACCCTGATAATTCATTAACTTAATGGTTAAAACATTAATCTGTCTTGTCTGGGGAATTCATTATCTATTTTACTGTCTGTCTGTTGGATAACTAATCAGAAACCAGTTAGTGGCATGAAAGTGATTTCTGATCACTGAATACATATTGTTATATATTGACATGCATGTTGGATATTTGCAGAATATAATATGAACTAATTTAATATTATAACAAATATTTTGAAAATAAATTCCATAACCTTTGTGACCAGCCTCTAAGAACTGAATGGAAAAAGAACACAACTATTTCTGTTCTCAAGCGAAGGCAGGTTGACTCCAGTCAAAGTGGGGGAACATGCAAGCTCTTGTAGACACAGTAACTTGCACCACCTGCTTGGTCCTGTTTAACACTTTTACGTGTTATTGTAAAAAGATAACAATTACAGTACCAGCTTTCTAAAAACGATCAGGGATGGCAAAGGGGAAAACTATAACAATCTCACTGTCGTAACATATGAATTAGCACCCTGTGTGTTAAAACAAATGATCAAAAACACAACTTTCTAACACGTTTAATTTAAGTATATTTCGGGAATCTATTGAATCCAAGTTCATATGTTGAAAAATATTATTTGAATGCTTTTGCATAAAAGTTCAAGTAAAATATTTTATTCAGGTATTTTTTAGTTTCTTCTGAACGGACCTCTCTTAGGGACCAAACAAACCACTTTTACTAATTAAAGACAGATTTTCAATTACCCCTCTTATTTTATTCCCTCTTGAGAAATTAGAGAGAAACAGGTTTGTTCAATATCAATAAATCCAATTAGAATCTATTTCCCCTTTGGAAATGTTCTGGCTCTCTGAGATTACAGTTGAATAATGTCATCAGAGTTTAAACAGAACTATGTAAGGTCTTCTAAGCTATTTGCAAAATTGTTGCCCGATGTCGTCGTGGATTTTCTCTAGACATGCAAACCAACACAACCAGACATTAAACTGCCAGCCTGTTTAATTATTTCACAAGAAAAACGATAAATCCGGGCCAATTCTCAACCACAGACTTGATCTCTTAACACAAACACGGTCTATTTTTCTGAGCTGTAGTTTGTTGCTCTACCCTGTTTCCATATCTGTATTTGCTTACAGTATGAGAGACGTGAATAAGGAAAATGAAAATTACTGAGCTCAAATAATTTCCCCGTTGGCCTTCTAGTGAGAGCAGAACCTAACAAGGTGTGTGCAGCTTCACGTCACAGGACATCACAACTCCCATCCGAGGTTCAGCACGACGACAAACAGGCCCAGATAACGGCCTTGCTACCCAGGGACGTCTGCGAAAACGTGTCTTTAAAAAATTGGAGAGCTGATTTGGCTGGAATGACTGTGGAAAGCCTGTAAGCAGCTTTGCAGAGTGATTTAACAGTTCTACAGTGGGGGTCGTGTTATTCCATATGTCTGTTTCCGAGTTAGACATCTATAAGCTCCTTGCTGGGCCATCACCTCAACTCATAAAATGGTTACAGCCAACCAGAACCCAGACAATGTTTATTTAGGCTTCTTGAGAGTGCTTGCTTGGGGTCTGTTTCGCTATGTTATCAATTACAAACACTAGATACTGTTTTTCTCAGCGTGCGTTTAGGTAATATTACTTTTTGTGTGGGTGTAACGTGTTAACTGAAAACTCAGTTGCAATGTTTTATGTAAAACATTCAAAATAATATCAAAACCTAAATTGTATCTTTGTTTTACACAAGATTGATACAAAATGGCTGCTACTGCTGTCTGTTTATTAACGACAGAATTATATGAACCACAATTCAAAACTTAAAACTACAACTTCATTTTTTTAAATACTTTTTTTTGTCGTTTGTTCGATGGTTTTATAAAGTCCTTTCAGGTAATTCCATGCAACCCATATTTAGTTAATTGTAATCCAAGACTTCATACTTTATAATTATACTTTCAGATGTACTTTTGATTGTTGTCATACAGCTTCCCAATATTAACATGATGTCCGAATGCTTCTGTTATCAGTGTTTCACTCTTTGCACTCAGGAAGACCCCGACTCCAAGCGTTGTTGGGGTACGAGGGGGTAAAACAGAACCACTAGGTGGGATAGGGGTAAACAAACATCAAGTCACTTAAGAAAACACACAGCAACTGTCGTACAACAACACAAAGCTCTTATTTTAACATCTGCTCAGTGTCCGATACTTTAGCGTTTCACACTGACTGATGAGGACAAGGCCTAAGAAAACAACTTCACTGGACTATCACTGACCAACTTGGGTCTAATTCTGGAATATGTAATGTGCCGTTAATATCAAGGATATTTTATTTGTTTTTAAATTCCAAACGATTAAGTAAAGACACAAAATGTGCCCATATTGAATAGAGTTTTTAACATAAGAACAAACTGATCACAGTTTAGTGTCATAACTTTTTATGACGTTGGCTGGTATGATACACACAACTGTTGGTATGCCTACTACTTTTGTATTTTTCCTAAGCATAAGTTCTAAAACTAAAACTATTATAGATGTTCTAAATATAATATTTGCAAAATACAATAGAAATGTGAAATACGTGGTATACTCAATGGTATGAACTTCTTTAAATTGACAAAGTAATCCTTCTCACAGAAGCTATGATTATAGAAGAGGATGATTGACAGTTTAGAGTATAGTTAGGCTATTATATTAGACGGGATGGCCCATTCAAAGTCAAACTGACATGGATAAACTTGTGTGTGTGGCAATCAATCCAGAGAACACCTGAAAACACAAATACAAGAAAACAAACACACACACACACCGACAGACTCTCCTGCCGCTCAAACCACTTTGTCCCCCTAAAGAATGTAGGCTACCAGGACATGATGGGACCTAAGTGATACCCTGCTAGTAAATTATTCACTCCATAACCATCTACCGATCTAAATGAAGACAAAAATGGTCCATGCCTTTTTTTAAGACCATTAGCAATATACATTGGTTTATATAAGGCGGCCCTCTCGTGCGGGAATATTTTATGTTTGGTTGCATCCTTAAAGGGCACTTACTTGGGATTTTGAGAGTTCCATATCACCGACTCCATAGACTTGGCCATGGGCAACAGCGACCTGGAAAATACAGTCAAAATCCATAGGTAGTACTTCCAACTGCAACCTGAGCCAGCCATCTCCACGCTGAATGAGTGAGGTCAATCAAGCAGCAACTGAATTGTTCGAAATGTGGTTACAGTGTGAATCGCGCACAATTTCACATCCCGTTCGCATGTAGATTCTTGAAATCCAGTACGTTGATGGTGGTTATTGATAACTGTCACTAAGGCGCTGTGTTCCGAGCTGGTCGCGCTAACAATAGCAGGTGGAAATTATTACACAGAACCTTTAAACGTGTAAAAATCGTTTAGGTCACCACACACCGTAGCTCACTGATAAAGCTACTTTATAAATTGTCACTGTTATCCAATGGTCAAAATGTGTCAAGTCAGGTAACAAGTGGGGTCGTTTGCAAACCCGTAAACTGGCGTGCGTTTTTCCCGTTCTTCCGTCACATTTAATGCAGTTGCCTAAATGTGACCCTTTTGTCCTTGAATTTGAGAAAAATCTGGTATGTCCATTTGCCACATTTGTGATCTTGCTCTGTTTCGTCTAAAAATATACATCCAGTTCATTTCATTGATCAAGAACACGCATAAAACATTTTGCGGATCTTAAGAGAAGCCTAGTCCATCCGCGCAATACCACCGGCTGCAGCAACAACAAAAAACACACAAAATCCTTGCTTCGTTTCAACTTTGAATTATGTCTCCAGTCTTTTTACATATCAGCCCGTTGAAATATCTCAAAACAGTAGAGCTATTCTAGATACCAACTCATGTTCGAAGTCCGTCGTGATCTGAACCGTTCAAAGAAAGCTCAGAATTATTCACGGCATTTACGCATTGGGTTAGGCTTTAATAGCCTATTAATCTCCAAATAAAGACACTTTCTTTAAAAACTTCGACTCTCTCAGTCTGTACCGAACTCAACTCACTCGCGTTCTGTTCCACGGGCAGGCTACAGTAGTTCCAACATGCAATGCATAGCCTACTGTGGGAGTCGATCCTCGCGCTCTCTCTGCTGCATACGTAATGCAACGCTTAGAAAAACTCAGGCCACCCAACCAATCAACAGTTAGACAGTCCTCATTACACAGTTGTTCATCCTTCCCTTGACGGGAGAAACGAGGATTGTGTACAGTAGCCTGTGTAAATGGTCATTAAAAGATAATTGTGGTGCTTACAGTTGCAACAACTGCAGTAGATCTACATTTAGGGTCGAAATGTCCGCGGAATGGAAGACGTTTTAAACAGGTCAGGTAGTCAGACTTTACATGATGTCCGTTAAACAGACTGTAATTCATAATGGGGCTTTATATCCCTACTCAAACGTCAAAATAATATAAAAAATTGGTTTGTTTCAGAAGAAAAAGTTTGAGTGTTCTGTCCGGCAAGAGAACAATTCAAATTTATCTTTTGACAATGTTGCCCTCTATTGGAATGGATTGTAATTGTGTGAAGAATATCAGTGCTATAGGGACTCATGGTCTTTCAACTAACAATATAACTTGAACCAACATTGATAATGGACATAGTCCTCTTAAACCTGCAATTAGATCAACACTGCATCAACACACTTATATTTTCTTGTTGAAATATAAACAGCAACACTGTGGTGCGTGAATGCCATTATTTGTCAAATTGTAAAAAGAAAATTCAGTAACCTCATATCAGAATCAGAAATACTTAACTTTATTATACCTGTATCACTCTGAAACAGAACTATGTAAGTAATCACAGGGCACAACTCAAGAATGACAGTCAGTTATATGTGACCTTTTGAAAGTGCTGTAGCTTCCTCCAAGAAGACTCACTAAAAATAGCTCATCGCTCTAAACTTGATGTTTGATTTCTAACCCACGTCATATCGCATATTACATCCTGACATTTCATCTTACGTGTTGTAATTTTCCGGAACATTTCAAACACCATGTGCCATGTGTACTTCAAACCCCCGAGAATCTTCCTTTTAGATGTGATGGTCATTGGGAAAAGCGTTTAGGTAGATTGTAAAGTGTCCCGTGGGGGGGTGGAGTAATGGTGAGGTAATGGCCACAGAACATGAAGCCTGAGGGGGTGGGGGTGCTCTCCCAGGTGCAGGGGCACAGCTACCATGTCCTTGAGAGACACATGAACGGTTCCTGGGAACACAGGAGAAGTTACTAACTAGGGAGACACTCGATTTGTTCTTGTCTGAACAAGAGCACGGTCAAAACACAAATCTATAAAATATATACGTGCGTTCCTAAGTCACGAGCGAACGCACGCACTCACTCACACACTCACAGAGGGTTTGAGAAGGACTTAAAATGTGATTGTTTTGTCTGTCTCAAGGGGTTCTGTGTGAAGAAAACGCTGGATTCCAAAGAGCAAACTAGAGATCACAACACTGCAGTGTCCCTTCGCTGGGAGTTGAAGAGGGCGAAACTCAAACGGCTTTACTGCAGCACAGACCCAAGCCTGGGGCCGGGGTAATTATAGGGTCTAAAATGTGTCATCAATTATTTATAAAAATGTAAGAATGAGCAATTTGCTTGTCTTCCAATATTTAGAAAGTTGCTTTAAAAGAGAGTCATTGTGTAGTCTTATATAGTGGCTTTCAGAACATTTATCAGTACGGCAATAACAGCATTATGGAATCAAAGATGGTGTGTTTAATGGGATTGTTTTTGTTGAACGGAAGACACGAATACGCTAGCTTTTGCATTCTTCTGCTTTGCCAGCTGGGATGAAGACTTTTCACAAGGAAAAAGATTATGGCTGAATGTGCACAGCAAGAGCAAAGTTCTCCTTTCAGAAGGGTAAAGGAATTTTAACTTTAAAAAGCTTCATTTAAATGAGTAGGAAACATGCCTCGGAGGATTATAAATCAGCTTTAGTCATATGAGGGCCGATACCAGCTTCTCACAAGACACCCCCTAGAGAGAATAAAGACATTGCTCATTAAAATATATATTTTTCTGTTTGTTGTGGTAACTGAAATACAGTCACTTTCTGTATACTAAACGTTAGCTATTTTATATATATTAAAAAAAGAGTGCATTATAATGCATACAGCGTATAATGTATATTGCACATATATTAATATATAAAAAACACAGTATAATGTATATTACACATATATTCATATATAAAAAACACAGTATAATGTATATTACACATTGATTCATATATAAAAAACACAGTATAATGTATATTACACATATATTCATATATAAAAAAGGGTTTGTGTGTGTGTGAGTCTTCGTCATTACGGCTTCAGAAGGAATGTCATTTAATTGGGGTATTTTTTTATTTTTCTCTTGTCCGGTGTGATCTAAATGTAATCTCTGATTAGCACCTCTCATGTCATGATGTGCCAGACAGACTGGAGAGAGGCAACAGAGCTGTAAAAATCCTATAAAATCCAGCTGCTCTCTGTACAGCTGCCCCTTGTCCCGCTCGCATGACGAGTCTCCAGCTCGTATTTACAGTGTGATTTCCAAAGCTAAGCTGCGATACAGATCATTACTCAGTGTCAACTAGTCCCATGAGCATTGTAGCACAACACATTGTAGTAACACTTCTGAAGCATCTATCTGAAGGAGGGGACGGCATTTTCACATCAAGAAACAGTTCAGAAAGTGTTTTTATGTTATAGTCTGCCGCTGTGAGGGTGTTCCTGTTTGGGCCGTTCACAGATTGGGTTGGACAGGCCATGGAAATCTCAGCCATTATGGCAGTTTTTCTTCTGTCCCATGACGGAAACACAGTAAACCCATATATTTATCTGTCATGAGGATATTTCACACCGCAACGTCAGAAAAATAGGAGTCTAGCTCTGACGTTGTAAGTACAATCTTATTCACAGAACTTCTAAACTAAAATGATTATTTTAGAATAAAAAACAAAGATAATTTTACAAATAGTATCATGAATATTTCCACAGGATAAGCTCTAGACATGAGAATGTACGTGTTGCACACAAACTCGAAACATTTTAAAAAAGTGGCTGATACCTTTATCCACTCTTTACAAATGTTCATAACCATTTTGTCAACTAAGATAAGGGTGCAACAGATGACAGGCTCGTGAGAAGTCAATGAGGGGGAGGTCATAACTCTCTTTGGCTCGCAGTTTAAAAATAAGAATACAAGGAAGGTCTTTTTTGATTTATCTTCACCTCGCAGACCCTCATGTCACATTGCCTTCCTTCACTGTAATTGTGAGACCACGACCCTTCGCCGCTGTGAAGACTTCCTCCGTGATCACTCTGTTCTTGTGGAGGTTGGGTACATTCCAACATCGGCACAAAGCTCTCCAACAATCCCAACCTGAAATAGCAGATTGTGGGGAAACTAATGGAGGAAGTGGTGTAACAGGGAACTCTTAGTGAGGCGAAAAACCTTGAGCGAAAAAAAAAGAAAAAATAGATTCTTAACTTCTAAGAGATGGTAGAATTTACATGTTTATCTTCTGTGATGTTGTTTATTTGATTTGCTACCCAGTGATTATCCCTGGGAGTTTGCAGTTCTTTCAGAGCATTGTCAGGGAAATGGAGCTGATGAAGAATGACTTATTCATAGTTTGTGAAGTGGAAAAAAAACTTCAAAGCACGAAGCCTTTGTGTGTTTTCTGGAGCAAACTGGTTTTACAGAATATCCAGGTTATCTTAAACTATTTCATCTGATTAAACATTCCTCTCTCTCTCTCTCTCTCAGGTTAATTGACTTGAAAGAATCTCTTTGAGTGCTTCAACATTGTTAAATTAATGATTCAAAGCCTCCTTGAGAAAACTGTGCTTAAAGTACAACTAGTCTTCTAGTATTAACAGGAAGTTAATAAAAAAAAGTTTTCTTTTAAAGACGCAAGGAGGACAGCATTTGGATGGCGGCTGACACAGGGGTATTCATGGTTAATGGACTAATTTCACACCTCCACCTCTAAGACCCATTTAGAGCTTAACCTCTTTCCTCTGAGAGGGTTTTTTTATTGTTGTCGGGAACATGAATATGAATCCCCAAAGCCCCAGCAGTGAAAGCCTGGAAACGCCTCATTGAGAGCAAAGTGCTGAGCTCCTTAGCTCCACTCCACAGTAAGGACTCCCTCCACCTCTGCTGCTCTCGGCCCCCTCCTGTTTCACATGAAGACACATGGGCACCTCGGCGTGGTCTCCTACGGAGGAAGGCTCCCACTGCTCCTGGGGGAACCTCACATTGGGGTTTTCCACGTTTGAAAACTGTGTGAGAAGAGCAAGTATGAAAAAGCGTTGAATATAAACGAAACCATGTCCACTAATAGGCCCATGAATCTCTGTCACACTATGAAGATCCGAGCTAGACTGATGTAGAGAATTTGTTCAGCTCGAGCATCAATCACGTCAGCTCGCACCAGAGGGACTCCCCTCTGCACAAGTCTCCTTCCTCAGATGAACCGTTGGTCCGCTGGCCTCCCAGGATCCTCTCCCCTCTCTGAAGACACGCACGCATCTTCCTCCGTCACCGACGGCGACAGGGCCGCACAAGATAATCGTGCTTTTCCAGTGAGAAAAAGACGGACTCTGGAGATTCGGTAAACAAGCCATGAAATTGTAGAGGACTGTGACAGATCCATCATTTCCACTGGGGACACTAATGGAAGAGAGGGGAGGGGGGCACGAAGGAAGAGAGGGGAGGGGGGCACGGAGGAATGCAATGGAGATTAGAATCTTTGTTCTCACCCCAAGGGGTGGAAGCTGGAGGAGGAGAGAGGGGAGGGAGGAGGGAGGAGGGAGGGAGAGACCGTGACAGAGCCCAGCCCATATGCTGAAAGATTAGGCCTCACTGGTACAGTAAATGTCCAGGTATACTTCAGCTTCTTCTAATATCTCAATATTCCTCTTTATTTATTGCTGTGAAGCTACAATAATGGGACTGCCTGTTCATGATCAGCATCAGAGTTGTACTCAGGGCAAAAGTTTAAAATGTTCATTAGCACTGACACAAAGCATGTGTGCTGTAATTACAATCACTGGACTTTCTGTGTGTATTTTTTGGACCAACTAAAAACTCTCCAAAAACAGAAGTATAAGTGCAGACATGCCTTTTGTGCTTTATTTGAATCACAGCTTTGGGCTATTAATAACTTTTAATTTACTGTGGATACAAACATTCTAAGAGTACATCGTTATGTCTCGGCAGCAGTCAAGACAGATTTGTTTGAAGCAGTTAAGGAATATTTTGAATAAAAACATTGACTGTATTGTCTGATGAATATAGGGCCATAACCAAAACAAACAACAGAGAAAATGTAAGGAATGTGATCATTTCAGTGTGTGGAAACTGTCTTCTCCCTGTGCTGAGAACAGGAGAAAAAAATGACTGTACGAAAAATGCACTAACAGAGTACTTGAACACATTTCTATGAATCGTAAGTTGTTCAGCTCTGCTCTCTGTCACACCGACACAGCTACAGGGACTTACGAGCATCACCTTAACCATAGTTAGCGGAAACATACTCTGACTGTTTTTTAAATGGCCTTCTTTCCTTCTTTTCCTATTCACTATGGAAATGCTGAACTAATTTTAGAATAAACTGCAGCTTTAAAGGCCAAGTAGCAGAAGCCTCCCTCCCAGTGTGAGGGACCTACGGTACGTTTCTCACACACAAGCTCTCTCCGTTCTGTGAGGTACGAACCGTCCACAGACAGTATCCAGGTCACATGATCCTCTCTGGGATGATGTCAGTGAAAGTGCCGGAACAAAGCCATCAGGTAGAGACCTGACAGACAATCCCAACTGACTGTCTCGTGTCTGAACAGCAGCCAATCAGAGAAGTCGACCCGGCTAACTGTCTCAGTCTCAGCCAATCAGAGAAGTCAACCCGACTGACTGTCTCAGTCTCAGCCAATCAGAGAAGTCAACCCGACTGACTGTCTCGTGTATGAACAGCAGCCAATCAGAGAAGTCAACCCGACTGAATATCTCAGTCTCGGCCAATCAGAGAAGTCAGAAGCCTCCAGCGGGGTCTGGGCTGAGGCTGCATCTCTCCGGACACCTCTTCTCTCTCGGAGGGAAAGATGAGAGAAGATCAGTCTGGGCTGAGAATGTCTGTCACCAACATGACAGTTGACATTTTGCTTTACGTGTGAGATCCCGTGTTTCCCCCGCGGTCTCTCTTCTGTCGTATGATCTCAGTCGTGTCATCTAAGTGCTGTCTGCAGTGCATGTACTGTGCATGTCCTAGACATGCGTTTCACCGACATTATAAAAGCTTGAGTTATTATCATGCTGATGATGATGTAACACTGTGCAGTGCTGCTTTCTGAAAAAAACCATTGAAAAAGACACTGAAAGATCACTTAGTACCTGCAGCGTTTCCCCGTGTGTATAGCCGGCCTCCCTCAATTCAGCCATACCTCTGAATCATCACTTATACAGAACATGGGCCTCTGAAATGGCCCTGGCCTGTAACCTGAACTGACCAACAGGCCCTCTTTTTCTGCAGCTGTCATTCAAACGCAGCAGCCCTCGGTGAGTAACGTGAGTCTGTCAGACCTCCAAGCCCTTATTTCAACTGTCCAAACACCGGTGTCTTACAAGACAGCATAAATGTCACCGTAGCCTGTAAAAGCATGGTCGCATGGTCGCATGGTCGCATTCCTCGCCCAGCTCTCCATCATCACCTTTGCAAGACACACGGTTGTATCTCAGTAAACTCTGTATTTGGTTTTAAGGGGTGAATAGAGCAGAACAAAAGGTATTTGTCAGGTAATTATTTATTCTTTGAATTTGGTGGCAGTTATGTATGGAGTTATATCCAGACATAGATATGATTATATTTTACATATAGGCCTACAGCCAGAGATGGCTGAAGTCCACACATCCTTCATACAAGTAGAAGTACAGATACTCGTGTTTAAAAAGACTCTGGTAAAAGTGTGGGCTCTGTTATACGCAGAGCATTAGCCAGGAGGTGACCTAGTTCCCATTGATGTTGATGTGATCAGATGCCCCAAAACGCCCCCCCCCTACCCCCCCCCCTCTCTCACAGCGCCCCCTGGGTGAAAGTGTGTTCCTCTGTTAGTCTAGTCTGCCCTTGACAGCAGCCTTCTGACCACCACACACACACCCACACACACACACACACACACACCACACACACACACACAACCACCACACACACACACACACACCCACACACACACACACACACACACCACACACCCACACACACACACCCACCACACACACACTGACCACCACACACACACCCACACACACACCCACCACACACACACCCACCACACACACACACACCACCCACCACACACACCCACCACACACACACTGACCACCACACACACACAACCCCACACACACTCACCCACCACACACACACACACACTCACACACACACACACACACACACACCCACCACACACACACACACCCACACACACACACACACCACACACACACTCACCACACACAAACCGACCACGCTGTCTCCAAGCATGCACCTGGAGCAAGCTGACAGCGTTACAACATCAAGAACAAGATGTGATTAGTTGTTGCCATCGACGTCGCACAGACCCTAACAACAAAATAAAAGATGCCAGGATGTCTAGATACTATTCAAAGTGATTTTAAACAGTGAAGAAAGAAAATGTACATTTATGTTTGAACTGTTCTTGTTTCTTTGTACATCACATTGTGTGTGTCAGCAGAGTAGTGAGGTAACTTGGCACTTGACTGGTTTCATAATTGCATACCCACATGTTAGTGCAATTTTTTATTGCAAGAGTGCATCATAGTTGCAGTTAATTGATAGTGCTTGGCAGATAGTGGCGGTTTGGAATAACCAGAGTAACATTATCCTCCCTCTACGATTCTAGATTCTCCCATTAGATTCCCAGTGAATCATCGTCTGGGAGTTGTGGTGGGGGGGAGGGGTTAGGGGGGGTGCCCTAAAATTCAACCTGGCCTGGTATGTTAAGTGAAATCCATAGAATGAGCACTAATGATGACGCGTTGCTCTTACTTCAGAGTTACTGCAGGGCATATATGCAGACTGGAGCCCCCCCCAGCCTCCGTTATCAATGACCAGAGAGCATCTGAGCGCCCATCAATCACCCGGGAGGGGGGAAGTGACACGGGGAGGCGGAGCCTCTATTGTCTGTGCTTGTAATATCACTGCCTAGACATAGTTAGACCATTGTACAGATAAAGACACTCTTATCTAGCCTAGCATGTCCAGGGGGGGAGGGAGGTTGGGAGGGAGGGAGAGGGTGGGAGGGAGGGAGGGAGGGAGGGAGGGGGAGGGAGGGAGGGAGGGGAGGGAGGGAGGGAGGGAGGGAGGGAGGGAGGGAGGGAGGGAGGGAGGGAGGGAGGGAGGGAGAGGATGGGTTGGTGGGTGGGTGGGAGGGACCGGGAGGGCATCAATTATTCAGACCCTGCAAAGTTTCTATCAGAGCCATTACACTACGTTTTCAACATTTCTATATCTGTTCTGTTCATTCTCCCCTGGCGTCTTTGCATAATTGATAAGACAACTACACATTTGTTTCAGGGTTCCTCGGCCTGCGTTTCAGGTTAATGTCCTGGGTCTGTTATCTTTATCGGCTCACAAGCGTTTTCAAGAGACTCACTTATACACCGCACAGCCTTCGCAAACACGAGTCTCTGAAAAAGACAACTGAAGCGTTGACAACAGCGGAACGTTCAGACGCAACGACACGACGGAATACTCAGACAAACGAGACCCATGTTGTTTTCTGTAAATACTAAACGGACGAGACGTGATAGTGACAAACGGACGGAGCCCAGCGTAGGAGTGCTCCTGCTCCGGGGGATGGAGATGAACGGTCCGGTCGGCCTCTTTGAGGACGGTGTGTAATTACCCTGTCTTTATCATCGATGCAGGGAGACTGCTTTCCCAGGCCTCCCCTACACTCGAGTGCACTGGAGTGCAACAGCATATGGCCAACGACAGCATAAGTGATCTGCTGCTCCGTTCAATTAGTATGACACCCTTCTGGGTAGAAGAGTAGCAGCTCTTCAGTGAGAGCCCACTTCACTCTCTCTCCCTCTTGTAGTCTGACACCACGAGCCAAACAGCCCTGTCTCTGAGGCAGCCTAGTGCTGGGGTGTATCAGCTTTTACAACTTAAAGAGCTGACCTCATAATTCTCCAAACACGAAAATATTGTCCAACAACAGTTCCGTCTGGGAGGGGGGGGAAACGCTGGAGAATGTTTGGGAGTGAACAGTCCTTGACTTCTGAAATGGAGATAGTGTTTCTCAGCAGGGCTGTGACATTGGTATGCTCCAGAACACACCAAGGACGGGTCTTTGTGTTTGCTGCGGGTCTGGGGAGAGGAGAGGAGAGGAGAGGGGAGGACAGGGTGCTCATGCAGAAATTATTGCCTTCGGGATAGCAAAAGTAATTTCATGCAATGAACATTTTGTGACCTTGGAAATCAAAGCTTTCAGTGCCTGGTTCTTTGTAAGTGATATAGTAGACTTTCAACACTGTCTTATAAAGTACCTAATGTTCCTGTAATTTAGATCAAATCATTTAAGGATGATCACCAACTCAACTGTGAAACAGGTTCAATGTAACCGTGGTAATACTGAATGTATGCAAGTAAATCATAAAGTATAATAACTGTCAGTGCTGTACATCCACTTTGGCAGTTTATGTAATCGGTGTTGGAAAGTTAGGAATAGTTCAGTAAATTAAATTAATTAATTATCATCGCATTTGTTGTTCCTCTATCTCCAATTGTCCCCCTGCAGTTTGGAGGTAAACTTGTTTCTGTCTCATGACTGATAAAATGACGTTTATTTTCAAGCATCACTGATGAAAGAATCTGAGCTGAATGTGGTGAAACACACTTTACTGTGTGTGCGAGGGATTTACAATTAATTTACACTGTGAAACGTATTTTTTCAATTTTAAGGGAGTAGACAAACATATTACATTTATTTAGCTGCATGAAATGTATTAACTTTTGACAAACAACTTATTTACAATGAGTCATAGTATGCAATAATCTCCATGGGCAGCTGGTTCCATGGTACATCTCCCTAGATATGTGAGTTATGAGTGTTCAAGATGTGTCCATTGATAAGTAAACAGAAAACGTTTCTTGTACTGTTGGAGAAACCCAACACTAGCGTCCTGTTGAAATGAGTTTCTGTGTTAGTCAGCGTCTGACCCGCAGGTAAAGGACGAGCTGGATGAGGTGACAGGTGACACCTGAGGCGTGGAAGGGGAACTTCATCTGTCGGACATGAATAAGAGAGACACTGTGAAGAGATGAAGCTTCCCGCACAATGACACTATGTCCCTTTCTAGTCACTGTGAATTCACTTAATCAGATCTGCACGGCTGGAATTGCCCAGGGTACACTGACCCCGCTTTGGGTACACCCTTGTGACTTCTTCTGGTCCTGAATCACTTAAGGGGAAACATTTATAACCAAATAAACTTTGTTAAGCTGTGATCTGATGCAGCTGCTAAGAACTTCTGTTACCAGCCCACGTCGCAGCTGCCAACTCGCATCACGATGGTGTGTTATTATGGAGGGCTCTGCGCTGAGAGAGCTAGGCGAACTGGACCTCAGTATTCAGTTGTTTGTCTTACTTCTTCAGGCAGATTTGTTTTTCGCCCTGCGACACTTGGGAGGGTGTCTGTGGGAGAGAGTGTAACAGTGCACCTAAAGCTACCAGGGGGAGCAGTGGTGATGTAGGGTGAGGAGTGTGGAGGTCTGTTGTCGAGCTTACTAAAGGTCCTGCACCATCAACTCCTATGACCTGCTGTTCACGTTTTGCAGAACACACAACCTTGTCTATGAAAAGTGTGGTCGACTCCTCGATCAAACACGCGGTCAGCTTGTCTGGGAAAACGTGCGGTTCGACCGTCCTCTCTCTCCACAAGCAACAGGTCTCATCGCCTTTCAAACACGGACAAGGACCATCTGAAAAGAGGGATTAAAACCAAACAGGAGTTCAACCCTTAATCCTGTTTAATTACAGGTCCATTTGTTTAAAGGGTGATTGACAGGGTCCATGCAAATACAGGCTCTCCTGCTCACTCGGCAGACCTTTGTCTGAATGCTAACTAGAGCTGCTTTTAAGAGAAAAAGCCCTCCTGTGTCTGCTGAAAGCACAAAAACCAGGGTGAGGAGGAAGAGAATGTCTTCACACTTCTTGAGGGGCAAGGTACAGTCCCAGAGTGGTGTGTGTGTGTGGTGTGGTGGTGTGTGTGTGTGGTGTGTGTGGTGTGGTGTGGTGTGTGGTGTGGTGTGGGGAGAGAGAGAGAGAAAGGGGAAGAGAGGGGGCAGGGTGAAGTGTAGTGAGGGTCGTGAACGATGGCCTTCAATAGCCACTGAGAGCATTCCTGGATGTGGTGGGAGGAACTCCCCACCCCCCACCCCCGCCCCTCCCTCCCCCAACACCACAGGGGGGGGGGCCTTGACTAAACTCAGTAGCTGTGTCACTAATGAGCCGCTGAACAAATTAATCAGGTCCAGGTGAACATGTCTTGAACGTTCAGTTCCAAATAGGAAGGAATGGGACAGCGTTTACTATGTTTGGATATGAAAAACAACAAATATACCTGTAGTCTGTATCTATGATAAAAATAAAAATAAATCAATATACTCTGTATTATTTTAACATTTTTTATAATAGTTTGAGAGTCTCTTTGTTCCTTGTTAAGAGCTCCACCTTTGTCACAAAAACAATGAAAAGCCCGGTTATGAAAAGATGGAAGTGATGACTAGACTCTCAGCATCCCATTTCCTGCTTCTGGAAAAGCCATCAGTGACGACGCTAATGTTAGCTCCCCTTAGTCACCTCCTCTTAGTCACCAGGGCTGTGCGGCATCTCAGGAAGTAAGCACATGATGCAGACTGTAAATAACGCAAGATAACATCTTACCTCTCAGAATCTGAAGGATATATTACGTCATCATGCTAAGGCCTGATCCAAACTGTGATGACTGTTTCCAGACTGTTTCCAGACTGTTTATGCAGGCTTGGAGTTGGCTGTCTAATCACGTCTACCATCTGCAGTGGCAGATCCTTCATTTGTTCTAATATTTATTTATAAAGCTGATGATAGAATAGACTAAATATTGTAGAGGCTTGACATTTTTCTATGTACAGATCAGACTGGGTCTAATTTATGTGTTATAACCTCACACTAAACTATTTGTCCTGACTGCCACGCCAAGGTGGAGAGTATTCATTGTTCTGTTTTTGTAAAGCAACATGAAAAGTTCAGCTCCAGTAATAACAGATACGTAATGGTAGAGAGGAAGGGTAGCACAGCTTTAGCCCTTAGTGAGAAATATGAATGTTATTCTGGTTCGACCAGACCAGAAGAACAAAATTGCTTTACTGACAATAAAACAATAAAAAAAATAGTTGATGTCCTAACCAAAGCTTTAAATCATTTTGTTTCCTCGGAACAATGTCAGCAATCTTGTGTGTTCGTGACAGTCAAGTGCAGATGACAGTTACGAAGGTCGTTTAACACCAAAAGGACAGCTGTGCTCTTTTCCCTTCAACAATAGACCTGTATGTAGTGTGACAGACCAGACTCCCAGTGTTATTTTTAAGACCTCATTAGTGGGATTCTGGTTCGGCCCCTCAGTTGTGTCTTCCACCTGGTTCTCGGCTGATTTACGACTGAGGTAGCCCTCTCAGAAACACAGCTGAAACAGGCTTAGCTCAGAACCCATTTATCTTGGAAGTTTCATCTCCAAACATTGTTTGCAGTTCAAAGCAAACACGCAGGAAACAACAATCTCCGGAGCGCCCGTCTTAAGACTCGTCCAGCTTCCTACGTCTGCGAGGACTCTCTTCTCAGACAGTGAGAATTACAGGATACACAGAGGTTATCTCCAACATCAGCCGGGGATTTATATTTTGGCTCCGGACCAGAAATACAACTGAAAACACAGAAATAGTTTGGAAAATCCTGTATATTTCTATAAGAAACACTAACCTTTGGTCTCAGTTATTGCTACTTGGAAAAGGAGCTTCCCAGGCCTTTGTTCAACACTAGATTTCTGGCTGACGTGCTGCACTGGCTGGTTTCCTAACCCTGACGTGCTGCACTACCTGGTTTCCTAACCCTGACGTGCTGCACTACCTGGTTTTCTAACCCTGTCGTGCTGCACTACCTGGTTTTCTAACCCTGTCGTGCTGCACTACCTGGTTTTCTAACCTTAACGTGCTGCACTACCTGGTTTCCTAACCCTAACGTGCTGCACTGCCTGGTTTTCTAACCTTAACGTGCTGCACTACCTGGTTTCCTAACCCCGACGTGCTGCACTGCCTGGTTTTCTAACCTTAACGTGCTGCACTGCCTGGTTTCCTAACCCCGACGTGCTCGCATGCACTGCCTGGTTTTCTAACCCTAACGTGCTGCACTGCCTGGTTTCCTCCCCCTCCTGACAGAGGCGTTCAGGTGGGCTACAGAAGCAGCAGGTGTAAAGTTCTACGACACACAAAGTTCACTTGAGGAGCTGAGCTGCACATTCAGCAGAAGGGGGGGATGGCTTTACACAACCAGAGGGTAGGTGTCAGAAAGTAGGTTTCTTAATCCCGCTATGACATCTTTAGCACCTTATAGCGTGGCGGTGGTCATTGATGTCACCTTGACTGGCAGGCCCTGCTGGATCCGGGGACACTGTGTGTGACAAGACTGAACTCTATTTACCGAGCAGCTGTCCACACAGGGGCCCATGTCATTCTAGGGTACGGTCTCCCTTACTCCCTGTATCCCCTTGTACCACAACCTGATACCCTGAAGGTCCCATTCCCACACAGATGTAAATCAATCACGCCACAGAGTACCAACCAAACACAAATGCGTATTGTCAAAGAAACACTCTCAGTGATGTCGGGAAACAGGTACCACCGTGTTCGTCGACGCACCTGTCGACATGAACCCGACCTCTGCGATTCTGCGATTCCTTCACGGAAGAGAAGCGCGTCTTCGATGACACGTATTTACGACAAAATCTCAGACATACTGTACAGAAGTCAAGTACAGTTCCTGACCTGATCCATGCGTTGTCCTGCTGTGGAGGTCAACGCTGGTTCACGTGCTGCAGGGTCAAGGGTCAAGGCTGCTGCTCAAGACAGTCAGCAGCTCCATGCCAGTGACACACCATCCGTCACCACGGAGATCAGTGCCTCTGTCCCCTCGTCCTGTCACCCTCGTCCACTCGCGGGGAGCTGGACTAGCAGCATAGTGGGGGGAGATGCAGGTTTGTGCTCTTTTTGTTGTTGTTGTGTCCTGAACTCGCGTGAGCTGGGATGACTCGAATGACCTGTTGTTCTGGAGGACCACCTGCCAGATCGTGCTCTCCTGTTCCCAGAGCCCTGGAGGACCACCTGCCAGATCCTGCTCTCCTGTTCCCAGAGTCCTCCGTGAGGAGGGGAGGAGGTAGAGGAGGGGTGGAAGGAGAGGAGGAGGAGTGGAGGGCAGAGGAGGAGGAGGGCAGAGGAGGAGAGGAGAGGAGGAGGGGAGAGGAGGGGTGAACAACAGAGGAGGGTTGGAGGGCAGAGGAGGAGGGGAGAGGAGGGGTGGAAGGAGAGGAGGAGGGGAGAGGAGGGTGGAGAGAGAGGAGGGTTGGAGGAGGGGTAGAGGACAGACCTGTCCCTGGGTGCCTACCCCCACATCCATCACTGTCTGAGGGTTTGACTTGGGCTTCCTCCTCTCCCCCCATGTAGTACATCAGGCTGGTTTCATCCCCTGCTCGGCTTTCACACCCCGTAGAGCCGGGGAGGAGCTGGCGCTGGGCGTGTGAATGGTGGGCCCTCTCTGACTGAGTGGCTGTCGTCAGCTGCCTTGACCAGAGGTCGCTTCCTCTGACTGGGTTCCGAGTGGCTGACTGATCTTTACTTGAGGGGTAACAAAGAGAGACTGGCTTTAATGAACTCTTAGACATGCCTCCCGAAGGGATGAGGTCAGTGGAAATATCAGAGCTCTGCTTAATGGGCTTCAGACAGAGACACAAGCTGGAACACACAAAGTCAAAGAACTCCGGGATTATCCACGGAACACTTGATGTTGTTCAGGGTTCTATGGTTCTGTGTTCTGATTCTAGAACGTCACACGATGTCGAGGACACAGGTTTTTATTCATCCGCAAAAAGACAGTCAAGTGATGACGGTTGGCATTTAGTTGGAAAGAATTTTCTACTTGGTCTAAAACAGCCAAGGTCCATAGCCTTTATACCCTGTAATCCAAATGTTATATTCTTTAATCCACAGTCCTGCCAGAGTCTGTGTCAGCTTGTGTTTCCCCATCACAGTGTGATACGTGATAATGAGCTGTAAAGCATGCAGTGGATGTGAAGTTAATGGCTATCCCTAAAAGGTGAAAAGAACAAGTCCGTTTTTTCAGTAACAGTGCTTTAAATGGATCCAGATTATCAAGCTATTTTCAAATTCTTTCTGTAAAATGTTTAGAGAGAGAACAGAGAGTCGAGGGAATCTAATCTGACACGTTTCAGCAGGCGACCCCGTCGTATAGCGGTATCTGGAGAGAGGCAGGAGAGAGGCAGGGCAGGAGAGAGGCAGGGCAGGAGAGAGGCAGGGCAGGAGAGAGGCAGGGCAGGAGAGAGGCAGGGCAAGAGAGAGGCAGGGCAGGAGAGAGACAGGGCAGGAGAGAGGCAGGGCAGGAGAGAGGCAGGGCAGGAGAGAGGCAGGGTAAGAGAGAGGCAGGAGAGAGGCATGGGCAGGAGAGAGGCAGGGCAGGAAAGAGGCAGGGCAGGAGAGAGGCAGGGCAAGAGAGAGGCAGGGCAGGAGAGAGGCAGGGCAGGAGAGAGGCAGGGCAGGAGAGAGGTAGGGCAGGAGAGAGGCAGGGCAGGAGAGAGGCAGGGCAGGAGAGAGGGCGTGTGCCCCGCCATCATTAAACTCCCTGACTGGCATTCCACGTTGTGAACCCTCGGACACCGAACCTTCCGGCCTCCCGTTCCACTTTATCAGTCACCGCACACTCCCCTCTACCGCTAACAGCTCACTCCACCCCACCTCCAACCAAGACCGACTCCCCAAAGCCTTTTAGGCCACAACCGTTTTAATAAAGTAGAGGGTTGTCAATAGACTGCCTCCTTTTGTGGGATATGTGAGCGGACGAACATCTGCTGCTTATCACCTTCCCGTAGAGTGAGCCTCTCCACAGAAGAGAGCTGGGAGTTTTCATATATCAGCAGGCTATCTCCACTCAGCTCTCCTCTGCACAACCAAACAGGCCTCTCAGCCAAGCAGATTTATGACTCATCTCTGCTGTGTGCGTGTGTGTGTGTGTGTGTGTGTGTGTGTGTGTGTGTGTGTGTGTGGGGAGTACGGGTGTACAGGGTGCTCACCAGTTAACAAATGGGCAGAGAGAGGAATGGGCACTTGACACGGCCTCAGTACATTAGTCAGGCAGGCTAATTGTGCCAGGCTCCCGCCACCCAAGACTATCTCCATCTGGCCGCTGAAATTCCTCTGGCCCGGCCAGGCCACATCTTAATAGATAGCTAGTTACTGCTTCCAACTCTAGGAACACACTCCTTCTCATCTTTACTGTGCAGGTTACTTATGTCTGCATCTGTGTCCCATCTCTCAACTGTCATCCAATCCTCGATGGGTTTACCTTACCCCACCTCTCTGATTCTACCGCTGGCTAGTTCCTTCTTCAATGGAGGTCATGCATCATTAACTTCCTGAGAAGCTGTATTGATTTATATAAGGTTATAAAAATCATAATGAAAACTTGGATGCTGATGAAAGGAGTGCCTGGATGTGAATGTGGGTTATAATATGTCTTTGTGGAGGCGAAATTCAAACAGTGTGTCCAAACTCAAATAAATGGCTTCGCAAGAATGATTTGCAGACAATATCTTTTGTGTTTTCAAGTCTCATACTCCTGCTTATTCATTAGATGGGTCTGCACGTGCTCGCATCATGGAATCACGTCTTCTTGTCTGTCGTAAACGTTTTTAAAAGGTGGGCTACCCACCTATCTTTGTTTAACCGTGTTTACCAACATCTTCCTGGTGAGTGTGAAGCTGATCTGGGTGTAAACACAAGCTATCCTCACAGGCCTGTTGGTGTGGGATGAGTGATACCTAAACAGTGTTTGTTTTGCATAAACATTGGGCTTGGCTAAAACTGATAATCTGCAGAACGTAGAGTACCCCCCCACCCCCCCTGCTGAACCTTCACTATTCTCGTTCCTTAATGCAGAATTCTCCGAAACAAAATAGTGGTCATAGTGGAGGTCACAGTGGAGGTCCAATCAGTGCTGAATAGTAACGTAGGCGACCCTCTACCCACTCAAGATATCTGTGGGTAAACTTTGAGAATATAAACAGATGCAATAAGCGTTTTGTTTACGTTGAATCAATTGAAGGAAATCTGGTTCCTTCCCAGATCTGTGGTGAGAGCTCTCATCATCCTCCTCTCCTGCCAGGGTTGTTTACTGAGATGTTACGGCTCATGCTGCGTCCCTCTGCCCTACCTGGCTGCTGTGCCGTCTCCTCTTCCTACCACCTGGTGCCAGACTATATTTCACAGAGCCGGACAGAGATGCAATCAATCAGAAGCTATCCCCCACCAAGCCACAGCTCCGGAAAAAAATATTCTGTAAAAGCTGCAGCCAATTCCTCCTTGAATCCCGGCTGAACCCCCACCCCCCCCTCCGCCTGAACCCCCCCCACCCCCCCTCGGGCACACATGTTTCCCGCTAGCGAGAATCCCTCTCTCATTATTTCAAGCTAAACGAAACCCTTGGTAGGGTAACCAAGTCTTTGCTCTTCCTGACAGGAATGCCAAAAGAGATGTGCTTTTCCCCGACGAGATTCCTCCCTCCCGCCACCCCTCTCCCTTGGTGGACATGTGACTGATCCTTAAATCTTTAAACTGAGAACGGCTGTCAAAAGCTGTAAGACTCAATATTCCTGTGCCAGCCAGAATAGCACCAAGACTCTTGAAAGCAGGAAAATCCCCCCTGAAACGAGGCCCCCGGAGGCCCAGACAAGGCCGTATAGAATCTGTATCACCTAGGAGACGGCTTCGTACAAGTCTAAATCCAAAAACTGTTGACTTTTTCTGTAATGCCAACATATTGTGATGGATGGATTTTGTGACTGTTGGAGTAATTTGAAACATGATTTGGTGATATTCTATGTGACTGTATGTTTACACAAGGCACTGTTGCAGTAGCGTCATGTACGATCCATGGTGTTGTATTGAAATTGACACTCAAGCCTCACTTGGCTCACTGAGACAACAGCACTCGTCAAATAACATAGATCAGTAAGTGTCATCATTTATAATTAAAATCTGTAGATTTTAATTAGAAAATGTATCGTACTCAACGAGACGTAATGAAAAGGTGAATGAATGACATCATTAGACTCCACCTGGGGCGTGCTGGTAGATTAATTGACGTTCATATGTATTGAAGGAGACTGGCTGCTTACGCAACTTGTTTTCTTGTTATCTGAGAGGCTGCTTAACATCAAATTAAATTCAGACTTAAAATTCAGGGACTGCTAGCGCTTTCAACTGTCTGTTTCTGAAGAAGTGAATTTGACTAGTGCTGTTTGCCAAGTCAAGGATCAAGGATATAAACTATGCACAGTGAGTTGTGAGGATGCCTCAACATATGACCTCCTCTAAGAATAAGATGACTGTATTTCAGACAGTTCTCGGGGAACCGTGCTTTTAAACATCGCTTACATTGAGAGGTTTCTGTATCTATTCCTGGGCCTATAGCCTGGTACATTGTTGGAATGACAGAAACCATATGACCAAATGTCTGTTTTCTAGAATGCCAGACCTCTCAAGTCAAGGACTAATCCACTTTCTACACCTGATGAGGGAAACAAATAAAATACATTAAAAAAACCTCAATGAAAAAACGAAATCCATGGATGTAACTCATTAAACTTTTGGAATTACACAAATGACTAAAATATTCAAATGTTGTTAATTAACGTCCGTTTGTAACATATCATCTCTTGAACCCACCACAGATTTACAGCTAAGAATGTCTGTCCGGAGAAAAAAAACACTGTCAGTATTTATGGCTAGGCAAGGCCGCATATCTCTTCTTCGTGAACACTGTAAAAACAGACATGTCAGTGTTCCTGCTCCTCCTTCTCACCTGCCGTAAATATGATTGATGATAAAACCTATATATTTCATATCGGAACGGCTCAGTTCATGATGTCATCATTCCCAAACCAGAACCAGATATGACGTTCTCTTGTGGACTGAAATAAATGTTGCTTGTGCTCAATACTTTTGCTGGATCAACGTCTCGCAGTGTTACACATCATTATGTTTTCATCCAAGGATATTCTAAGGGGAAATAAGTTCAAGCTGCCCAAGGTATTTCGAGTTCATCATCTCTTTACAGTGTTTAGTCATGCGTATAAAACATGATGGCTCTTTACAAAAGTGTCTTCTTACTCCGGGAGAAATCTTTAAAAACTGTTGTTGTTTACAGGTCAGCTGCTGAGTGATTCACTGTGAAAGACAGGAAGCCTTTGCGTGCCCTGTGGCACAAACAAAGCATGCGGTAATGTAAACGTGTACTATCGTATTACCCAGACTGTGTCGCTGGGCGGTTTCACCCGGAGCTCGTCTTGGCAGTGCAGCGGTACGTCAAGAACACGCGCTAATAATAGACGCAGCCTTTCTGTGTGGCAAGAGCAAAATAGACACATTTAGTTAGCTAAAACACGGAGACCATTCAGCACAGGACACTGCAGCTGGACTTGTAATTAAATCAGGACCTACATGACTTTTATGTACTTTTTCCTTCTTGAAGAAGATGCTTGTTACATCTGATTGCTCTGGTCACACTGGTATTTGTACTTAATTGTATTTAATAAAGCAGTGACTGGGGTGTGATCTAGTGCCGTTTGGGATTCCCAAATTGGATTACTTTGATTGTGAATAGGTTGTGTGAGGCACTAAAAGGGTGCACTTTTGTGTTGTGGAAACGTTGGTTATTGCACAACATCTGTCAGAACAACATGTGACTTGAGGTCTTTAAAAAATGTACTAGATGATAATTATTGTTGTTGTGTTTCTTGGATTTGGACCCATAATTTGACTTTATAATCCTAAATTTAGTTCATGAACCCTACCCCATAAGCAACAGATGACAATACTCATGTGCATAGGCAGCACGACTCCCCGTCCATTCTGGGGAAAATATGATTTATCCCCCCCAATAAATTAGACTACTGTACAAAAAAAGTTATTTCAATCATATTAATTAAATACATTGAACATACCATTGTAGGCCGTGTTACAGCAGTAATTTTGGTGTCCCCCTCAGGAATTGCTCTCGAGAAAATGTCATATAATTGTCCCCCCCAAAGTTGATAGCAGATTTTCGCCACTGCTCATGTGTAATACATTTTCATCCCTGCTTTCAATGATCGAGTCACTGGAACAAGCAGATTTCTTTGGCTCGAGGGAGTTTTAGGACATTTTGTGTGTCAGAAATTCAAGTCTAACTTTGCAAACAGTTAACTAACCTTCGCTTAATTTAATTTTGGAGTGAATCTAGGCACCCAACTGTTTAGTGTCCCGAGACGGGACCCACCAACAGAGAGGTCTGTATTGTGAATGAGCCGGTGGAGCCGAGCCGTTTGGCCTGGAATGCTGACGAAGGATTTATTGATGGAACTCTCTCAGCTGAGTCTTAACAGTGATTATGTCTGTGTTGACTGGAAACTAGCCTTCTCAACCTTTTGGGACCATCAGGGACTCACTTAAAAGTCTGTTCTGGAAGCAAATCTAATAAATATAATGAACAACATTGACATCAGCTTTTTGGGGGGGGGTTGTATCGTTGCATCGTATGAGTAGCGTCCAACAGTTACATGTCTGCAGTTTCTACAGCGTAATAGCTTTTGATATCCCAAGATACCTATAGAAATGCCGTTGTTAAAGTATGAAGGATGCCACGGAATTGCCACGCCGCTGGAACTTCCCTCAACACTCCATAAAACACGGAACCCCCTGGCTGCTTCAGGCCTTCCCCGAGACAAACAGACAGACTCTCACACCATTTAGTCAACGATTAAACCCTGCTCTCTATCTGCAAATAATAAAAGGATGTTGTTCATAAATATGTAGACTCACAGAATGTTCCCACAAAACTTCTCTCCAAACAGGATACGCATCCTAAACACGAAGACAAACAAGCATGATGATGTATAGCTGTTTTACGTAAGCGTTTTCTGTAAGCATTTCAAAATTCCCCGAGCGTGTAATTGGAGAGCAAACTGGGTTAGAAAACCACTATATCACTGGTAATTTCTAAGTGGCGAAGTTACAGCCGTTTAACAGCAACAAGGACAGGAGCAGGCTGTGATACGTCAGCAGTTTTATTTACAATCTTACCTGAGCTCAAGGATGCCGTCGCTACGACAACTTCAACAGTTGTTCTTGGAACAATGGATGATTTTAATAGGAAACGACCCCCCATGCTGGGTCCTAGTGTTGACTGTGCCATTTCGCACGCGTGCACATTGGGATTTCCTGTGGTTAATGATTCAACATCTACAACCTTTAACTAGCATGCTGTTTGTCTTTTGTCTGTGTATTGTGCATAGTAAAGACGTTGTATGCCTTTGCCATAGGCTTTGTGAGTGTTAGTATATACACTGTCAAGCCAATAAATTTAGAATACTTGTAACTTTTGTGGAAACTGATTACATCAAACTATTTCAGTAATCTAAGCAATTTCTTTAATAACTCCTTATCAAGGTTTACATGTCAGTATACAAGTTTGTATCCGAGTAATTGGACACATGAAATAGATGTTGGGAGTACATGAAAGTTGTGTTGAAGCTTTCATGGTTGTATTGAATGTTGAGTTGACTGTCCTATGACTTTTATGAAGTGACTTGTTTAGAAACAGCCTCCACAGGCGGACAGCCATGTGATCTATCGTACGGCCTACAGTAAATGACTTGTCAACAAGTAGTAAGTACACTTTAGTGTACAGCAGACTAGGGAACACAGCCCACATCCACCTCTCCAGGTCATCAAAGACCTGGAGATTAGTCTCCTCTGCTCCACTCACACATAAATCTCTGCTTATCTCAGGCCTGAAACAGCAGGATTTCTCTAAATATCTGCTTTATATTAAGCCACAGCCTCTAAGAGGAGAACAAAGTCTTGTCGAGGATATAAATAAGGACCCAGGGTGAAGCCTTGAGCAGATTTACACTGCAGGGCTGGGGGAAGGGATTAGCCCTGCCACTCTCCAGTCAGGCTGAGGCCAGGAGTGGTCCTCTCTGGCTCTCTGTCCAGGGTTAGGTGGTTGGATGTCCCGGGCAGAGGACCAGGCGAGGCCAAGGAATGCTGCAGGTCGCGGGGTCATCAGCACCCCTTTACACTCATAATCAGGGCACAGTGATTGAGTCTAAATACTCCCCTGACCTCAAACTAGCCTCTTAAAAAGAAAACAAGACATTTTGGACGTAGATTATGTCTTTGGTGTATTGAGATTGATGCATAGCGAGGGCATTGCTTTGAACCGAACAACCCTTCAGGAATTAATTAATCAAAGTTTGGTTTTCTGCTCTTGAAGGGACTTTTCACACTTCATTTGGTAAATACGGTGAGATGTGAAGGGGTTTTTACAAAGGAAATATTGTTGTTTTTAGATTAATCTATTGAATATTCACTTTCAAGGACATGAAGAATATTAATCAAGATATTCTGTTTTGTTTACAGCTCAGATTCCAGTTAATTAAGCATTGACATTACCTGACTCTTGGTATTAAGTTGCCTCTTACATAAATCAATTTGTAATTACTGTACATGTTTTAAATGACCAAAGGGAGGAATTACTTTTTGTCCTGTTGCTCTCAAATGTTCTTACGGATGGAGCTGAATCAGCTCATTTAGAAAGAAAACAGCCTGTGAATGTTTTCTTAATTTTGAGGTTTCTTTATGGCCAGTATTGCTTTCATCATTAAGGGCTCCAACATTCAGTCAGTCCGTGACACATGTAACTGATGTAAAGGTTCTTGCTGTATTTCCACATGCTTACAGAGCAGAGAGCTTGCCATTAAGGTATTTTGCTCTAATCTTTATGGATCGTGAGAGAGAACCCAAGCATAATCTCAGCGTAAACATTGTGATGGTCATCTGAACCTGAATCTTCTGTTACACTCCACAATCAACCAACTGTAAATTCAATAACTCTGGGCTTCTACGCCTTCGATGTTCTGCAAATAAACACCTTTGGAATTCGAGACCTCTGCAGTTTTTATTGCTAGGAAATATTCAAAATTAATTGATTTTTCATTAAATCTTAGTTGAGAGAACCTAGTTTGATCTTTTTGCAGTGGCTCCACAACATTGTTACAGCAGAGTTCACATGTGACCGTTTGGACTGTAAAGGATTCGGTACTTTTACAACCGAAGAAATCCAAGATCGGCTGTTGTTTTTTTTCCACGTAGAGAATTGGAACGAAAAACAAAATAAATAGGGAATGGTTTTAATCGTCTTAGGGTCGTGTATTGCTTCTGTGTATGTCTTACGGAAAAAAACACAGCCTCTCTATGTGGTAGGAAAACACATGTTTCAAGTATGTGTTACCAAATACCTGTACCTCCGTGTGTTCCCAAAGGCCTTACCCCGAAGGCTGTCCATGCGGTCTGTTTCCTCAAGCTCTCCTGGGGCTGGGATTAGTCTAAGAGACTAAAGGAGCCTGAAGTTCCTCCTCGACCATATCCTGCTCTGTAGGTACAGTGACAACACAACCCTAATTCAATCAATCAACGTCCTCAATTCTCGAACCGTCTGTCTGTCATCGGTAGACATACCTCCTGATTTTATCATCTATTTTTCTGAGCCGAACACTGCTTGTTGACTTTATACTGAGCGATGTCTTGTCCAACGCCGCTGTAGTCACGCTGGTCTATCTCCGGTGGCGAGACCGAGGTCGTTCGTATAAACAGCTCTTTGTTTTGACCTGTCGTGGACATGGGTGTAAATACAGGCATGTGTGTCTATATCTGGAGACTAACATTTCATCGTCCACACAGATAAACCTCTGTTTCCTGCGGTTCCTCATGACACTAACAGTGGCTGCGTCAGAGGCACAGGCCCTCCTCCTGTGTTTGGCGGGGGTGGGGGGGTGGGGTGGCGGGGTGAGGGGGGCGGGGGGGCGTCAGAAGGAGAGAAGAGGCCCATCTCTACCCCTCTCCTGAGAATGCTTTTGAAACTCTCTCCAGAGTAAACAAGAGTTAACCTGTGGGACAGGGTCTCTCGCCCCACATGCTGGCCCTACAGTACGGCGGACTGTGATGGATGCAGTGTGGTTGAAGATCTCTCCAGAAAAATATACACTCCGCTCACTATCTCCTGTTAGCCTCCAGCCAGCTGCACCCTGGCTTGGTCTAAACCTGGGGTGCTTAAGATATTACACGTCAGCTGTGCTAACAGCCACACCTCTCTCAGGCGGATGCAAGAGTGAAGTTATCATGTAGAGTTGCTTTTTATTGCCAAAGAATACATGGAGGAGGAAATAATGTCCTGGGATGAGGTAATATGAGGGGTTTAGAGATACAATAGGACTCTTTTACAGTGTGTGGCTTGTGCAACACTGAGGGGAAAACACACTCGATCTTTGTTGTGAAAGTTGCTATCAGTCTCTCATCAATTCTTGAGACGGCAAATTAAAGAGAGGAGAAAAACTACCACAGTGAAAAATTACCATATGTTTCACACATTCACGAAAAAACTGTTGTTTTATAAGAAACAATAACATTAAAATGAAAAAATAAATCTTCAACACTTTTTGGGGAAATATTTTTTCAAACATTCGAAATTTAACTTTAGAAAACTTTTTAACAAAAAAATGTTAAAACCTATTGAAAGGTATTTTCAAAAAACTTTTTTTTGGAAAATATTTCTGAAACTTTTTTTCGAAAATATTTCTGAAACTTTTTTTCGAAACTTTTTGGAAAATATTTTCAATACTTTTTTTCACAGTGAAAGAAGAGGAGCAAAGAGAAGCCTTAAACAGAATATGTTAAAGCAGAGCACAATAGAGTACAGTAGAGTATAGAGTCCTTCTCAAGTACTCATCAATGATGTAGTCCTTTTTTCTGAAACATTTTTTGGAAAATATTTTATAAACTTGGTGAGTATTTCACTAGTCTTATCAGTAAACGCTAACTTCTAATTGGACTATTTGAACAAATTTAAACAACAGAGTAATTGCTTAAATTCGACAGTAAGTGCTCGTTTCAACAACAACTGGCTGCTGCCTTGTCTTGTTAAAATGATCCTTCTAAATAAGTGGCCACTTTGACGATCATAAGAGTAAATGCCTCCAATAAACAGCTTTACTGAGGAACGAGGAACCTGAATGTGATGACCAGTTTTATTCTAACTTAAACTGTTCTGCTTGACGCCTTTTTCTACCTTCTTATATCTGTGTTCTATATCAATAAACCCTCTCGATTTAAAGAAGCATCGTCAACATGTATTAGAACTGCTACTGTGTCTTAGCTACTGGCACGTTTGTGTGGAAAAAAAATGGATCCCGTTATAGGTACATGCAGATGTCAGTGAGGCCTGTACATTTTAACAGTCTAACTGTGACCTCAGGATTGAAAGAAATACAAGATCCTGGTGGGGGAAAAATGTTTTCCTGTTTTCCGTCTCCCACTGGAGGATGTTTATGTTTGGGATGGGCAGGAGGAGTGGAGGCTCCCCGCACCAGCCTCTCGATCCTGTCACCTCTAATCCCGCTGCTCTCCACCACAGGACCAGCGGAGAGCCAGGGTTTAGCCATGCAGAGCTGCTAAAATCATTATTTTAAGATGAGGCAAAAGAAAGCCTGTCAAAAAAGTCATTAAATGTGTTTTTAAGTTTAACTGCAATAATGCATCGGGGCTTGGCTGGAAGAAAGAGTGTTTGAGAGTGTCTTGCATTAAATATGATTTTTATTTCAGGAATCGGGAATGTGTCACTTTCGCTAGACAGTGTCTGCTTAAAAATCTCTCTTCATCTTATCAAGGTTGTGTCAGAGAGGCTGCATCAGGCAAGTTTTTATGCCAGTCCATCCTACCATCATATCTCTCTCCCAGAAGGAAAATTGCTTTTTATTTTATCAGTAAATTACCTTTTAAAGACGATTAAAAAAGCATCAATCTTCAGTTGAGCTCCATCTCCCAGTTGTCCCACAATCATAATCAAAGTAAAATATTTATTAGACCATCGCCTAACCGTTTTGTGGATGACTCTCCAGATCAACATTAAAAGACAAACATACCATGGTTTTTCAATCTCCATTCCATTAAAAAAAACTTATGGTGTTGAAGTATCCAGGTTTTCAAGGTGATATGATTGGAAAGGTAGATTAAAGATATACTCCATAAGTAAAGTTAGTATTTTTAACCATAAAGCAACTGTTAGGCCTATTATTGACAACTAATTGTTTTGTGAATCATTTATGAACGTTGGCTTTGAGAGGTAGGCAGATTTAAAAACAACTTCCTGCACAAAGCCTGTTGCTGAGTATACACGCCGAGGTGCTTAGCACTGGGTGGCCAATGTAGCACTCCTTACTATAATGATGTCTTTGTATCACACAGAGTGCCTTTGGCTTTCCGTCCAACAGTCAGCAAGGACCATTTCTATGCACACACGTCTCCCCTGGCCGGATGAGAGTTTCATTGTGCAAGACTACGGAATTGTAGCCTGAGTTTAAATAAACAACGTTACCACCCCTCAGGCAATTAAACAAACATTCATGATAAAATCAAGTTAGTTCGGAGATTCCGACTGAACCGCTACAGTGCCGACTCCATCCTTCTATGGACATAGCCTACGTAGAAGGTAACCGTTAAGACTAAGAAAGCGCTTCAAGCAACGTGCTGGAAATTGAACGGCAGAAGCAGACGTTTTGAAAACATCCTTAGGTTTTTTGCTGCTTACATTATACAGAGTTATTAGTTTGGCCTCAACAATCAAAGCAAATCAAGAGTCCCCACTCTGAAAGCCAATATGTGTTTATTGGCCTTGGTGATGCCGCTATTCCAGCTGGTGACTCCATACCTACTCTGCTCCACTGAATTTAACGGTCCCTGCAATATGTCACGAGGTTTGACGTTGGAGCCAACGTGCACACATTTATCTGAAAACCAACCGTGAAAGTTTCATTTTGGACCGTTGTTTCATAAAATTCCGACCTTCTTTTTGACTTTACTATCAATATGGCTCATACGAGAGAAATATAAATAGACAATCAATTGCGCGTATTTTCACAGTCCACATCTGTAATAACAAAAGGTGTTAAAAGATTTCGGGGAGGAAGCACTTGCTATGAATCACTCATCAGAATCGGTTCAAATGAAATATTCGACTGGCTTTCAGAAGATTACCTATTCCCCCAGACTTCTCCTTTACACGAACTAACAGGCCCCGTTGAAGTGAAATGCACTCATACTGAACATGTTGGGTTGGGTTACAGGTCTCCAAGGTGCCGCGGTTTCACAGTGAGGCTAGCTGTGGCAGCATGGTCGTGTTCAGGGTTCGTTCTTGGCAAGAGTGAAAGCTCCTGATTTTCCGAGTGTTTTAACTGAGAGTATGAGGGGAGTCGAGTTCACCAAGCTGCCACTGGGACAGATCGAACCTGGCAAACAGGAACAAATTGTCTGTAACTGTTGAGAGCTCTTGAAACCTGCCACGACCACACACGCTTTGACGGCCCAGAGGGGATTACAACCGTCTTCAGACAAAGAGTTTGAAGTTGAGGAGAAGTCTGACAGAGTCCCAGAGTCCTCCCAGACGTGCAAACAGAGGTCAGCTGAAGTCATGCAGCACCAGAGGTAAGAGATGTGTGTGTGTGTGTGCGCATGTGCCTATGTGTGTGTGTGCTTGTGTGAAAGCATACCTGTCTGTGTGTGTGTGTGTGTGACGCATGTGCCTATGTGTGTGTGCCAGTGTGTGTGTGTGTGCTTGTGTGAAAAGCACACGTGTCTGTCTGTGTGTGTGTGCTATGTGTGTGTGTGTGCACATGTGCCTACATGTGTGTGTGCTGTGTGTGAAAGCACACGTGTCTGTCCATGTGTGTGTGTGCGCATTTGACTGTGTTCCAGCATGAAGGTGACAGGAAGGACATGATGACGTTTAGGGGCGGAGCAACATCAGATTGTCCTCAGCCAGCCCCCCATTGGCTGAGACAGGTGGTGACTGTGATGATGCTGCAGGTGTGTCCTCGGCTGTGGATGGTCAGGGGAGGGGGGCGAGAGGGGGAAGCCGTCTCCCACGGCAACATCTGCAACAGCGAGCGGGCCAGAACAACCCTCACCCCCCCACACCCTGACCACGTCTCGATCTGGAGCTGGACCAGCGCCCAGGGTAAGGGCCGAGTCCTGGAGGTCCTGAACACAGAACACACGCAGCCCCGGCCAGCAGGGATGGAGATGAGGGATGGCTGCCGCTCTGACTGCTCACAGGCCCGTCTGACGAGGCTGCTGACAAGATGTCTAAAGACAAATCTATTCACGGCCGTGGATGTCAGAAAACAGAAGGGGGATGAAAAGGAACTTTGTCAGAGTTGGTGTCAGAGCCCATGGGGGGGTGTTGTCTCTACGGCGGTGGAAATGTGTGAAAACGTTGAAACTGTGTTTCAGTACTCTGAGAACTAACTCCAAGACCTAGGGGCCACTCGTGCCCTCCAAACTAAATTACCAACTGTTTTTTTAACTGACTTTTATTTATTTATTTTAACCTTATTCACTAGAATCACAGCTATATTTTTTGTTCTGTTAATTTGTCCACAGTGGGCAATTGATGTAAATTAACATGGATCATGGCGTCATGTTCCACCAGCTGAACACAATCCTTCCAGACTGTTCTACCTTGAGAGATGATGCAGTGATGTCTAACATACACCCCTGAGCAATAATGAGGCCTTAATCAAATGTACGCTGGCAGCGTTATGACTCATAATGGCTGATGTAGAGTCCAACCAAGCCAGTTCTGCATGAGCTGCTGGAATTACAAAGACAGGGCTGTAGTACAGACCGCTGCCTCCAAATCCCAAGGAATCAGCCACCGATCCAGCCATTTGCAAAGACCTGCCCTTCTGAAGCAGGTCTGAGATCAGAACGGTCACCAGAGAACGTTCCTCGTTGGCCTTGTGGTTGCTCTGAGATCAGGGATAATATCAACCTGAAAAAATCAGTCATTTGGAAAATGTCCTGAGGGAAATCTTCTGGGGCTGCAAGAGTGTTCTAGCTTCACTGTATCCTTTACAGAGTACTTAAACATGTGGTGGGGGTTTTTTCCACATTTGCACCTAAACCCTTGGTTGTAAAATTCCATTACATTCTCATGGACAATGGCTGAATTTCCAATTTGTAACAAAGGTGGTGTTTGGTCTTATCATTTAGCCTTTAATCTTCCACTGACATTTACGTGCTTGTACATGGAAACACCTGGGAAACTGTGTTAATGAATAATGCACAACGTTCCTTTAGGCTCCTTTAGGCAGATCTGGAATCTCAGCTTTTAAAACGAGGAGCTTAGCTGGAGCCTCCAGCAGAAAAGAATACTTTCACTTAGATCCTTATTGAAAAGCAACACAATTCGCCCTTGAACATATTTGGTGTTTAAGTTGAATAAACTTTACTTTGATTGCTATTTCAACTTGATTTAATGAAATGCTCATGTCCCCTAGCAATCACACTTTTGACAACATGACCTTACATGACTGAAACTAGTTTGTCACAGGGGTGAAATCGGATTTTACATCTCACACAAACGCCGTATGTGGATGAATACTTGAATAGGAAAGTGTGCTTCTTAGCAAGCCTCCTTAAACACAATGAGAGGAAGCAATGCCAGAGAGGATCTGGCAAAGCACTCGCCTCTGTGTGTGTGTGTGTGTGTGTGTGTGTGTGTGTGTGTCTGTGTGTGTGTGTGTGTGTGTGTGTGTGTGTGTGTGTGTGTGTGTGTCTGTGTGTGTGTGTGTGTGTGTGTGTGTGTGTGTGTGTGTGTGTGTGTGTGTGTGTGTGTGTGTGTGTGTGTGTGTGTGTGTGGTCTGACTGGCCAGGCTTGTGTATGTACCTTGTTAGCATTTCCCCTCCGCTTCCTGGGCCTCAGCTTGGAGACGGTGTGAGCGTGTGCAGCTTGGAGACGGTCTGAGCGTGTGCAGCTTGGAGACGGTGTGAGCGTGTGCAGCTTGGAGACGGTCTGAGCGCGTGCAGCTGATGAAGACCCAGAGAGAAGGCTGCAGTCTAACAGCCGTCAGACATAACGAGCTCAGAGACAGCGCGTCATGTCCAGCCTCTCTGGATCAGAGCAGTGGGATGAACACGGACCTGACAGCTGAGAGAGACGCTGTACTCTGACCACACAGAGAAGATAACTACTCGTTTTTGTTTGTTTTATGTGTTTGTATGTGAACAGGTGAACTAAACCTCCCTACTATTAACGAACTCATGTTCCTGTACTGTAACTGTTGTGTGACAGAGGCAGAAGGGTATTTTCACACTTTTGTTAGCATTGTTTTCTAGGTTGCTTGGCCGTTTACCCCGGCCTTACGCCACTAAACACAGTATTCTTTCATCCAAAGAAGCACTGTGTCATTATACCGTGCTGGTAGAGCAGTGGTGAGACACTCTGCATTTTGTGCTGGCACATTGGTCATACAAGACAGGAAATGCAGTTGCTCATATTCTGTTGACGTGTCACATGTTCGTACTTTTTCACAGAGTGAAGCAGAGCTCAGAAAAAGATTGATTTATGCCCACATCCTGTCCAGAACCCACAAACCACCGTGACGTGGAAACTGCCCTGTCAGAGAAAGAGAGGGCCAGCTAGGAAGATTGTTACTGCCATCTAATGGCACAAAAAACACCACAATTGGCTCTGTTGCAGTTGCGGAAAAAAAGTATATTCAGTGTTTGGGTGTGCCAATCTTGTACGTGGGTATTGAACATCTGCAAATTATCTTCTAATCTAATTTTGAATCGGGAGGAAGAAGATTTGGTTTTCAGTTACTGAGGTCTAAAAATAAGAATTGATCACAGTCAAGAGATCCACACGTTCTGGAAGATAAAACAAAACCCCTCTGTGTACTAGGGCTGTCGGTGGAACATGAGGAAGAGTCTCTATCAGGGTGCAGATCATGGAATTCCACCACTGAAGAGGTTTAGAGAGATAGGAGTGAGAGGGGGCATTTAGAAGGGGTTATCTGAGGGCGTTTGAAGGCAGAAGAATCGTGCGTCTTCGTCTGAAGTCGCCAGTCCTTCCCAGGCGCTGGGGGCAGAGAGCACTTAGGAGAAGAGGTTCATGAGTTACAGTCAGGGCCAGAGGAGGGGTTTCTCCTGTGATGTCATTCACCAAAACTCCCCGAAGCTGAAGCACATTAGTCATTGTTACCCCTTCACCCTTCACCTTTCTTATCCTGGGTCCTGTCGCGGGGAATGTGTTGAGTTGTGGCCTGTGCCCGTAGACCCGGACAGGTCAACATGTTATCATCAGTCAGGACAAACAGTGTATTCATGGTGTACATGAACAGCAGAAGAGATGATGCAATACGTACTTCAGTAAGTAAAAGCTCCAAAAGGCATTTCAATTGTCCAAAACACGATGACAAATATTGATGTAATGCGTGTGTATATATACATACTGTATATATGTTGTTGTAAGCGCATATGTGTGTATGTTTCCTGGTCTTCTACCACAGTCGTGAAAGAGGGTGGCTCTGTTGTCTCAGTGTAATTTCCCTCCAACAATGTGGTACTGGGTAGGAGCAGCGCTGCAAATACGACCTCACGATGCTTGCCAACGCAGCGGTTGGCAGGAAGACCACTGTCATTATCAAATCATTATGCTCCTTCCACCCACTACCAGACAACATGGAGTGTGTGATAAAAGCTCTCATTAATAAAGACTTAGGAGGCGTAGAACAAAGAGGACCACAAGTCAGGCGCTGAGATGTGACGACCAGCGGCAGTTAAACTGTCGCTTCGCCGTGTTTACGAAGCAGACCACTTCTTTTTTCTTCTTTTAAGATAGCCCCTGTCACGCTGCCAGCTGTGCTCCCTGATACAGCACAGAGAGGCTGCCTCAGCTGGGACTCATCAGAGCTCTCCCTGATACAGAACAGGCAGGCTGCCTCAGCACAGAGAGGCTGCCTCAGCTGGGCTCATCAGAGCTCTCCCTGATACAGGACAGGCAGGCTGCCTCAGCACAGACAGGCTGCCTCAGCTGGGCTCATCAGAGCTCTCCCTGATACAGGACAGGCAGGCTGCCTCAGCACAGACAGGCTGCTCAGCACAGACAGGCTGCCTCAGCTGGGCTCATCAGAGCTTGTTTGCCATCATTTGTTCAAGTCTATGAAACACACGTTCTATGTTTCTGTAATTCCATAATTGTCCATGGCCATAATTCATTACTGAGGTGATTTTCTATTTCCCCGATATGGTTGCTGGTTTAGTAACTTAATTGATTTCCCCCAACAGTAAAGACATAAGTCACAGGTATAAACCATCAGGTGATCGGAGAGAGGAGTGCATGGAATATTAATGACATATTGGCCTTCATCTGGGGGTTGATAAATGGATATGAGATCCTGAGGAGACAGTTCCCTTCTGAGAGGCTGTTTCACCAGTGATGTTTCAAAGGGAGGTTTAGGTGGATAATGCCAGCGGTCTTCACAGGTGCTGCCTTATCACCTGACCAAGCCCCTGAGGGCTCCACACATCAGCCTGTCAGAGATACCCTGGGAGCCAAGTGCTCTGTGTGTGTGTGTGTGTACACACCAGGGCTCTATGTGTGTGTGTGTGTGTACACACCAGGGCTCTGTGTGTGTGTGTGTGTGTGTGTGTGTGTGTGTGTGTGTGTGTGTACACACCAGGGCTGTGTGTGATCAGTGTGTGTGTGTGTGTGTGTGTGTACACACCAGGGCTCAGTGTGTGTGTGTGTGTGTACACACCAGGGCTCAGTGTGTGTGTGTGTGTGTGTGTACACACCAGGGCTCTGTGTGTGTGTGTGTGTGTACACACCAGGGCTCAGTGTGTGTGTGTGTGTGTACACACCAGGGCTCTGTGTGTGTGTGTGTGTGTGTGTGTGTGTCTCTGGGTTTCAGAGTCCCAGAGATGCAGCCTGAGGAGATTCCCTCCACACTAGCTCAGCCTGGAGGATCTCAGAGTTTGGCCTATCACGTTACGCCAGCTCCTTGGTGAACATACCAGGCCATCCGGCTCTGCCTAGGGAGGGAACGTTATCTTATCTCCCAGTTGAGCAGGTTTGGACTCCCCCACATCTCCAGCACCGATTGCCCCTCCCTCCCCCCCTCCCTCATCAGCCTCCAGCAGTCCCAAGCACTGAATCAGGATCAGTTTCTAAGTGACCACTGGAAACACAAGCCCTCCCAGCAGATTAGACAGTAATCAGGGCTGAGACTGATTCTAGCCTCACGCCCCGCACAGCCAGTGACCCCTGACCTTCAGCTGAGACTGATTCTAGCCTCACGCCCCGCACAGCCAGTGACCCCTGACCTTCAGCCAGGAGACTAATGATTGTTCTTCGCAGGAGAAACAGTAGCTTTCTAATTGTGAGACTGTATACTGTTGATCGGCACACACAGTGGAAGCCCACGTTTAGTTTTTTTTGTCTTTCAAAGATGGATTACCCCTTCGGCTTCCAGCTCTATTTCACTTGAACCTTGTCCCATTGGTCGAACCTTGTCCCATTGGCGGTAGAGGGCAAATAGCCAATACATGACTCCCCTCTCCCCTCATCCTCCTTCTCTCCCTCGGCTGAAACACAACACCCATCTACAAACACTGTGGCTTGGAAGTATAGACGGTAAAGTAGAGGATCGTGTTTGTCATGACAGAACTGTTTCCTGACCCGCTGCGATAGGACAGTTCAGTTTCTGTCCCAGCGGGTCGATGTACAGTACACCTAACAAGGTCCTGTGTGTCAGAGTGTGTTACATGCTCAGTACAACTTTAGTGCTGCCTCTAAACCAGAGCTTTAATGCTTCAAAGCTTTGCATCGATAACAAACCGACTTAAAAGGCGTGCTGTACAGTGTGGGCGTATGTGGTGTTAGTGCTTGTGGATTAGACCCTTTTAAGTAAATTGGCGATCTGATGACAGAGTGCTACAACAGTGATTACCACTCGTCCACCACAGAGCCTGAGCTCACGGCAACAGGAAACATCGGTGGTCAAATCAAATCTTAGGAAAGTGTTTGTTGACATAAATCAATAGATGTGTAAGTACTGTATACATAACTGTGTTCTCCAGCTTGTACACCTCTATTTGAAAACATCATCAAGACAGTTTGTCGTTTTGTTTACCAACATGTTCGAACAGGTCCAACCACTTCTGATGTCATTCACAGAGGGTGAGCTACCCAGCGACACGGCGCTGTGAGGGGTCATCATCATCGCTTCAGCAACGGGAGACTGAGAGAATCAGCCGTCTAATGATCCCCCCGTCTCCAGACTGAGACATAGAGAGGCACAGGCGATGGTGACTGATTAGCTGCCTGATGATGTCACGGTTTAGCCCTGCAGCCAGGAGAGGGCCTCCCTGAAGCCTCTTTCTCTCTGTGTTCCTCCATCAGCCCCGGTTCTTAACCTGCCTGTGATTTACGACACTGGGTCCGAGCTTCAAACAAGCCCCAGCAGAGACCCTCCCGCCTGGGCTCACGGCCCGCACACCGAGCCCCAGCTGGCCCCCGAGCTATCAGGTAGATCCAGCTGGCCCCCGGGCTATCAGGTAGATGTGCAGCCATGTTCCCGGGCCGCTCGGACAGCTGACACCACAGAGATGCAAGGAGAGCGAGGAGGAGAGACGAGCGCAGAGCACAGCAGACATTTGTTTTGTGTTTTCAGCTTCAAACAGACTGAGGTATGTGACCCGAGACAGGGAGAGAGGAATGGCCATATCAAAAGAGGACTTCCTGCACAGTGCGCCCGCCTCGCACACACACACACTGACACACGTGCACACACAGGCCAGTGCACCCCCACTTCCCCTCCACACACTCATATATGCACTCATGCACACATACACGAAAATAACATTATTCTGGTTGAGTTGGTGTGAAAAAAGGTGAGATAAAGTGGGCTATGTTTGGGGTGTGTACCGCATACACAGAGAGAGAGAGAGTAATTTCAAAGTCATTTGTAAAGTCATTTGTTTGTTTCTAGTCAGAACATTTATCTGCAGATCTACAGCTTTTGCGTTCTAATTCTCCCGATTTGGATAAAACAGCCTGCTATGTGAATACGTGATATGACCGAGTTATGAAGGCTCTTGCCGTCGTGGTGGTCTCTATCGCCCTCTGCTGGACTACATGAACGCATTGTGTTTTCATATCATTTAATAGTTTATGTGTCTGACTGATTGAGATAATAGAACAAAAAATACAATGAATGACATGATCATAAACTTGTTTACAATCGAAACTTTCCAGTAACCGTTTTAATGATTCTCAAAGCTACTTGTGTTGAAATGTTTGTTTAAAGTTTCTTACCAGCAGGGGGGGGCTGTTGATCCATGTTTAGAATGAACGAAACCAGTCACCGGCTCTCCAACATTCTTAGCTGTTGCAATGATCTTTTAGGCCATTTTAGCTATATCGAATTTAATTTGATTTTAGGGAACATAATTGATTAGATGAAGAATCGTCGTGGCCTAAACATAGATAGAAATGTATATAGCCTACAGGTTAATTAACACGATCATGAGGTTCATGTGTTGAAACAGTATTTTCACCCTTCCTACTGGTTAGCTTTAGCAATTCACAAAGCAATCGCTAGTTAGCTCAGGTGTACAAGTTACTCACTGGTCGTGGGTCAGATCAGAAGAGCTTAGGTCGAGCTAGGAGCAAATCGTAGCACAGCCAGCTTCTCCAGGTAAGCGACACGGTACATTCTACCTGGTAGGATGTAGGGCTGGGCGATATTTTAAAAAAAGATATCTCAATAGTCAACGATTTTCGATTTTTACGATATTCGATATATATCTCGATATGTTTGCATTTAAATATTTTAAAAACATGATTTTCTTACCCCCATTAGAAAACAACAATAATAATGTAGATAGAACAGCTATGGTTACAAAGTACAAAATGTGTAGTGCAAATTTAAGCAGTTGCCATACTTGCAACTTGACAAAATGGACCTCACATGGAACAATTCATGCAGAGGTCCTTATGTGACAGGACAAAAAGAGAGCAAAAGAGAGTTCACATGTAAGGGAATGTAGCACCGGATATACCAACTGGTAGCTAGCTACACAGTAGCCTATGCCTCCATGCAACCAGAGAATGTATAATCAAGGAGAACTACCACTCTCGGGAAACTTCGAACTGGTTGTAGTTCCACACTAGTTCCATATGATGGCGCTAACAGTCGAGTGCAGAATGAATGGAGGTCTATGGATCTATACCCCTAAAAATCCACTTTTCTCAGGATGCGATTCTTTGTCTGGTAATTTGAATCTAGAATTTGAGAGGGGAGGCCAAACAAATACACACATATATTTTTAGAGTCACCTTTTGTTCTACAAAGCCTTTTAAAATGTCAATTACGTCATACACATTGTACGGCCAGAGATACCGTATTACGGCAAGCTCTGGTCACTTTCTTTTCTACCAAGCATGCAAGACCACGTCCGTTGCATACCTGTTACATTGGTGCCGTGACCCGGATCGCTAGGTTAGCATCAGCTAACCGGCCGGAGTGAGTTTGAGGGGTGAATGTAGCCGATCTGTATCGGTGAAACTCACTCCTCAGGTATGTAATGGGCCACCCGCGTCAATGAATAGCTAGCTTTTCTTTGGCGTAGTTGGTAGTGGTGGCGCTTGGGAAGCCAGAGGTGGCAAGTTCGACTCCCGGTGGGAGTGAACAGTGGCCAGATACCTCTGACGGAGCTTGCAAGACCACGACCGTTACATACCTGTTACACGCGGATATCCGGTCACATGACCCCAGAGTCTTCAGACAGGGAGGCCTGTCTGGCGTACGGCGGCCTACTGTCCACCGTACAAGAGTTCAGAGGCAGATCATGTATTTTGAAATCTCAAGTGTGAAACCGCCTGCGTAGGGGAGTTGGCTCCTGTGAAAAGACTCCTTTCACTACAGATACGTAATAATGCGCTATGGCGCGGTTTCCCCCGCTCTGTCCATGGCCCAAAAAAAAACGATTGCGGGATTTGTGATGATTAATGACTCTTTCACTAGGCTGCAGAAGAGGGGGGAAAATAATGATGTTTGATGAAATCCAGGTTAACGCCCCAAAGAAATTTAATAAAGCATGGGTAGTGTTTGCAGCTGCACGCCATGCTAAAAAATACTAGGGTCTAAAGTTGGCAGGTTATCAGCGCAGATGGTTCTAATTGAACCTTTGATCTTGGTGCCAAGGTCTGTCTTAAAGAGAAGCCTGTACCCTCAACTGCCAGCGGACTCTGCTTGAAGGCCCGTCTGATGAAGAGAGAGGTGGGCCACATGTTTATGTGCGTTACATGATTACCCCTACGTCAGTGCCTCCATCACTCGTCACCGCGCTGCGGTTCTCACATGTGCTGTTTTCCAGCTTTAGTGTTTGTGGAGACCTAATAGCCTACTGATTGGCTTAGATCGAGTGTAAGTAAGAATCGTTACAAAAAGGATCACGTGAAAGCGTCAAAGATTGGTCGTGACACCATTGTAATTTGTGCCAGTGTTTTTTGTTATATATTGCCTCAAACGATGTAGAGCTAATTAAGACAAATATTTAAACACATAGGCTACACAAACTGTGGACACATAATTGAATAAATAAAAACACTGACATCTTTCTTCCACTAGATGTCCCAATACTGCAAAAAGAGGTGGCCGTTGCACTTCAGAAACAACGTCTCAATTGGTAATCCAGTATGATTACAATTTAGACTCGGTCACGGTGTACCGACTTCGACATGGACTGATGCTCCACAGAACTGCATTATGATGATGACTAGATGATTTTGTAAACCAGAAGAGGCAAACCGCTGAAAACAACCTTGTCTTGGTAGCATGGCCATGCAATGCAATTTCCATACATTTCCATAGTAGACCTATATAACAGTTCTCGGCTTTTTCTTTACCCCAAACGTACAGGGTAGCAGTGCCTGTCTCGAGATGAGCATCTTGACTCCAACAGGTACTTGATACCTTTGGGACATGAAGCAGACTCAATTATCGACACTGATTGCACGTAATCTTATTTTCTCCATTGATCTGGCCAACGGAGGAGACATCTGCAGACATTGCAGATTAACTGATCACAAATGTGATCCCCATTTTCTTTTCTTTTGTTTTTACCCATTTTCTTTAGTTTATTTTGGGCATTAATACAAATTAACAGTTTTAATGTAGGCTACATGTATTCATTTAGTAGACGTTTTTATACAAAGCGACGTAATTAAACTTCCCTCCCAGAGACAATTAAACTTGATGGCCATAAAGCACAGGATAGTCACACTTCAGGAATAAGATGACGACCATTTATATTAGGATCATCATTTTACTGTTGAAAATATTAATTTGTCATCATCATTGATTGTGCATGAAGGTTACTGTGGGCATGGCAAGCACACCGTAGGCTAATCCTATAAAATATGGACAGAAAACTGAAAACATAACTGAAACGTTTAAACAGGCTGTATTCACGATACCTGCGTGCGCCACAGTCGAAAGAAGCGTAGCTTATTTTACGATTCATCTATCATGCCGTATTTTTGCTGACTAAAAATGTTAGATTTGTCACTTAGCCTACTATCAACATTTCTGTCTAGTAGGGCTAAATATGGCAGATGTGATCCCGAAAGCATCCCACTGAGCATGGACGCTAGAGTAAAGGGATGAATGAAAGTTGGGAATGAATGGCGGGGGGGGCGCGAGAGGAGAGATGTGGAACCACCACAGGCGCGAGCTACTGCGCAGGCGCCCCACCCCCCCCTTCAATTAAAACATCTCAAGGTTTTTTGTGCTAAACCGAAGATGGCGACAGACTAAATGAGACTCTATAGAGGAGAGAGAAGATGAGAAGCATATTCCGCTTTTTGCATCAGAAAAGGAAGAAAAAATAAGGTCTGTCATTAGAATGGCAGATATAGAGTAAGATTTTAGTTCAGTACGTGCTATGCGTTTCTTGTGTGATGCTGCACCGGTGGTGGAGGTGTCAGAGGGGTTTTGCAACATGTTAAAAATATGGGTGTATGGGGAATATTATGCCGGGCGTTATTCATTTGCAATGGATTATTGTGAAAATTAGACGCCGGGGAGTTGAAGTGGATTGATTTCTTGACACAACTTGGAAAATATGCTTCCCTTCACCATGTTACAAACGAGATAGGTGACATTGTTTGGGGGATATATTGCAGCGGTGAAAACCCTATCTGAGATCGCTTTTGTCTCCCCCCTAAAATATGATCAGGGGTGCTTGGATGTTTCGAAAGGAAGATGACGCCGTGTTAAAAATTTGCTGTGCACCCAAACAAAACGACAAACCCTGTGCGGATTCCGAGAGGGTACAGAAATGGCGAATGTCTTTGGCATCCCTATTATTTTTCACTGTCCTTCTCTCTGATCACCTCTGGTTGTGTGCTGGAGTTAAACTGAGGTCCAAGGATAAGAGCAACCGCAAAATCTGGAGCAACGCGACTGATGGGATCGACCCGGGTCTTAACGAGGAGAAATGTGGTATTTTTCTAAGCAATTTGACCAAATCCGCTCCAAGTCCTCATTGCACTGCTGCTCAAAGCCACACACACCTGGAGACAGCCTGCACCGCACTCTATCGGCAAAAAACAGGCTCGGAGCCTCGATCATCTCCCACTCCATCAGCGTTGTCCTCGCAGATAATACTTGATTATTTTAGGAATTTTAGCCTCTCTTTTTGTGATTCTTACACTATTTCCGACTTATTGTTGGGGATGTCTCGACCAGACAGTTTGAATTGCAGTCTTCAGAACATGGTTTGGGATTTGTTAAACGGTGGCGGAGATGACGAGGATGTCTGCAGCATCTGTATCCAGGCGTACATGAGGTTGGACCAACATGCTCAGGAAAAATATGAGGAGTTTGACCTCTTCTTTCTCAAGTATTTATCGGAGGATTATTCCGTCCGATCACGTACAGAGGACTGTAGGGTAAGTCAAATGCCATGCGCTTCCCGCCAATGCTCCGTTCATCTACCTGGTCGACAGGTGTGCCATAGTTTACTTACAGTCTAGGTAAAATTGCTGAATGCCTTGCCTCAATATCCAAGCAACGACAATATAACAAAAGTGTGCGTGAAAAGTACTAAAACGTTCACGTAAAAAGTCTTACTCAACCTTGATGGATAGTCTTGTTGTTTACAGTTAAGGATGTCAGTGACCTCACTGTGTAGCCTGAGTAGTCTTGGTGTTTCCTCCTCTCAGCCTCGTCTGTACCAGGGATGTTTATGACTCATTAGAAACTAGAGGCCCAATCAGAAGCACAGTCTTTCTTCTTCTCTCTGCTGGGTGTCTCTCAGTTCACAGCACATTGGGTGCTAACCCAGGCTAGGTGACATGCCAGCGCCCAGAGTAAGGTGTCACACGCAGAGAGGACTGGTTACACTAAGTTACAGGGAACAGATGGAGGTTGTGTACAATACAGATGATCTCTAAAACAGATTTGAGCTACACACTTAGACCTACCCTTATTGTCATGACAGGATTGAACGGTGTTCAGTTCTAGATGTTTTGTTCTTTCAAATATTCATTTGTCCTGAGGTCAGTAGTTTGTGACTGAAAGTGGCATTCTTGTAGGCCTACAACTGTCATTATCTCCCATTTCTATAATTCATTATCATGTGCATGGCTGGCGTCTATGCTACTCAATCCCTCCTATATTAGGTTAACGTCATCTGATATTCATTTTCGTGTCCACATGCAAAGTGTTGAGGTAGCAATGAATGCTCAAGCCCGCCCTATGTTCCTTCAGTTACCTGATTAGATTAGACCTTTTATACACCAAACCAAGATCAAATGACCGTCTTTGTCCACCCACCATTGGAACAGAACCGGAAAAATCATATTACGCTGACAAAAGATGGCTTTAGCTGGTTTGAGCAGCACGTAGCAATCTGGATACCTGTGGCCGCAATATGCATAAAGGCTCAACAATAGAATACATGTCTAGTTGTCCCTGTTGTGACACTTCCACTGCTGTTGTGAGAGTAATTGGTGGCACACACCTCACCTTGTACAGTAGTGGTGCTTGAGTGTGTTGTTAAATAAGGTCCTGAGGGAAACAGCGAGCTTTCCTCAGGCCACTAATTGGTTCCCAGGTGTTACATAACTTTTCCGAGGTTATGGTGTGTAACTGTCTCTCGTGGCCTCTGAAACAGGCTTCACTTTTTAAGGACAGTAGTCCACCCTCTGAAACCATAAACTATAAAAACAACATTGTTGTTTGAGTGTCAACACTCGTTCTGTTCCTAGGCAGCTGAGTGTTCCTCCACAAATGATCATCTAACATGGAAATTCCCTTGAAGGCTCTTTTTTCTTTTTACTTTTTCAGACAAGAAGTTTGAACGTATCCATGGCATGAGATTGTTTAGTTTTTAGTTATATAAATCAAGGTCACCTGTCGTGGCATACAGTCCATCAGTCTCAATCCAAATCGGTCCCCTTGAGAATGTTTTCATATCTATATTTCATGAGTTCCTTGTTCCAGCTCCTGTTATTCAGACACATCTCCTGTCTGTATGTTGTGCCAGGCTGCCAAACAGGAGTTTCCAGATTGCCCTCGCCGTAGTCCCTGTTGATATCCTGTTTTATAGCAGATTTGATATCTGAGCAGCATGGGATTGTGGAACGCATGTTTCCTGACAGGGTGGCTGATTGGCTGGAGGGTTTAAAAAGGCTTCCAGTTTCCCATGATTGTTTTTTTTACCTACGTGTCAGTAAGATTGTCCCTGACAGCAGATTATTTAGCACGGCACAAGATTGTTCGATCCTGTGTGTGTTTATATCACACTTTTTTATACCAAAGAAGCTGTGTTATGGACTATAATGCTCATTACTAAGACGGTGAAAGGCATTTTAAAGAAACGTTTCAGTGCTCAAGCTAATTTATTCAGACAGGTGTTACTTCATACACGTCCTCGTCTTAATCACAGTTTCAGAGAAAGGAGATTACCGAAGTGGGGAAGGTTGTTGTTGTTGTGACAAGGGTACTAGTGATGCCATCAATGATCCCTAGCAGGTCTCATCTCATTACCCATGATCCTCTGGGGCTCATGCTGGGCACACTGTTTACAGTACGGAGATAAATACGAGGTGACAGGCCACAAGGGCTACATTTCTCATCTGTCCTCTTGTGTGGGGTGAGGGGGGGGTTATTTCGAAAGCTGGGCCATGAAACCTCTCCAGGCCCAAACCTCTCCAAAACTCCTGAAAGCCAGCCCCCTTACATGACTGAATGACTGCTCCTTCCAAGGACGAACACCGTCCTCACTGTGTGACCTCACAGATGAAGTTTCTTGGGTGACGGCACGAAAAAAGACACCCTCCTAGGAATAATTGTTTTGACGGTGTCAACATCTTGGCTCAGGCATCTGTAGATATCTGTCTCTGCTTTTTCTGGCGTTAGAAGTGCAGAATCTCGGATCTCCTCTTAATATACTGCCGGAAACAATGGATGAGTGCTTTGGCTGGGACGTCACTATGAGCCTTGTCACGATTCGTTGTGAAATAGAATGTTATGTGTTGTGTAGGTCTCTAAATACAGATGTCACCTTGATCTAATGCATATTTTCGAGTTCTTGGGAATGTTTAAATATTAACTGGCTGTGATTTAAATGGCTGCGACTCACGCTCTCCATTTAAAACATTATCTGGTCAATTATTGATGATATTCTGCAGCTGATGCTAAACCTCGGCCTGCCGGTGCACCCTGGCACTGAGGAGTGTGTCCAATCAGAATCAATGTTTAATCACTGGTAATCTTATGTGACTCCACATTTCCTGTATAAATCTGAGTAGCGGTAGTAGTGTATAATTAAAGAATTAGCTGAACGCACTGAAACCTTCACGTTACAGATGGGCTCCAATCCTAGGCCTGTAGCCTGGTACTTTCTGACGATCTCAAGAAATACGATTTTAAACACGTTTCAAGCGATATTGCTTTAGGACATGTAGACATTATGACATGTGGACATTAGGACATGTGCAAGAGAAAGAAAACAAAAAGATGTCACTGCCAAATAGAAAGACTTAAATTTGAGTACACTGGTGCAAGTGGCTATGCGTGCTGTTGTTGAGGTAGTCACATGAGGTGTTGCAGAGGGACACAGAGGTGGGTTGTGGAGCGGAGAGGGTGGTGTCTCGGAGAGGAGAGGGTGGTGTCTCGGAGAGGGTGGTGTCTCGGAGAGGAGAGGGTGGTGTCTCGGAGAGGGTGGTGTCTCGGAGAGGGTGGTGTCTCGGAGAGGGTGGTGTCTCGGAGAGGGTGGTGTCTCGGAGAGGGTGGTGTCTCGGAGAGGAGAGGGTGGTGTCTCGGAGAGGGTGTGGTGTGTCTCGGAGCAGAGAGAGGTGTGTGGTGGTCTTGGAGCAGAGAGAGTGGTGGTGTGTCTTGGAGCAGAGAGAGGGTGGGGTCTTGGAGCAGAGAGAGTGTGGGTGTCTTGGAGCAGAGAGAGTGTGGGGTCTTGGAGCAGAGAGAGTGGGTCTGGAGCGGAGAGAGGGTGGGGTCTTGGAGCAGAGAGAGTGTGGGTCTTGGAGCAGAGAGAGTGTGGGGTCTTGGAGCAGAGAGAGTGTGGGTGTCTTGGAGCAGAGAGAGTGTGGGGTCTTGGAGCGGAGAGAGTGTGGGGTCTTGGAGCAGAGAGAGTGTGGGGTCTTAGGCAGAGAGAGTGTGGGTGTCTCGGAGCAGAGAGAGTGTGGGGTCTTGGAGCAGAGAGAGTGTGGGGTCTTGGAGCAGAGAGAGGGTGGGGTCTTGGAGCAGAGAGAGGGTGGTGTCTTGGAGCAGAGAGAGTGTGGGGTCTTGGAGCAGAGAGAGTGTGGGGTCTTGGAGCAGAGAGAGTGTGGGGTCTTGGAGCAGAGAGAGGGTGGGTGTCTTGGAGCAGAGAGAGTGTGGGGTCTTGGAGCAGAGAGAGTGTGGGGTCTTGGAGCAGAGAGAGTGTGGGGTCTTGGAGCAGAGAGAGTGTGGGGTCTTGGAGCAGAGAGAGTGTGGGGTCTTGGAGCAGAGAGAGTGTGGGGTCTTGGAGCGGAGAGGGTGGTGTCACGGAGCGGAGAGAGTGGTGTCTCGGAGAGGAGAGTGTGGGGTCTTGGAGCAGAGAGAGTGTGGGGTCTTGGAGCAGAGAGAGTGTGGGGTCTTGGAGCAGAGAGAGTGTGGGGTCTTGGAGCAGAGAGAGTGTGGGGTCTTGGAGCAGAGAGAGTGTGGGGTCTTGGAGCAGAGAGAGTGTGGGGTCTTGGAGCGAGAGAGTGTGGGGTCTGGAGCAGAGAGAGTGTGGGGTCTTGGAGCAGAGAGAGTGTGGGGTCTTGGAGCGGAGAGAGTGTGGGGTCTTGGAGCAGAGAGAGTGTGGGGTCTTGGAGCGGAGAGAGTGGGGGTCTTGGAGCAGAGAGAGTGGGGGTCTGGAGCAGAGAGAGTGTGGGGTCTTGGAGCGGAGAGAGTGTGGGGTCTCGGAGAGGAGAGAGTGGGGGTCTTGGAGCAGAGAGAGTGTGGGGTCTTGGAGCAGAGAGAGTGGGGGTCTTGGAGCGGACATGGCTGCTGGTGTCAGAGCAGGAAGAGGCTGACTCAGTCTACTGGAATAGCAATGAGGAGAGCTGGAGGCTCCTGAAGGATTTATGGCAGGAAGTGACACATATCCAACCATCTGTACCTCTTCCAACGGGCCTGTCCATCTGCCAAGGGAAGGTTCAGCATTGTCCTTCCCATCGCTGACAGAAACGCTTCTTCAGTTCTCCATATTCTCCATTCTGTGGAAAATGTAAGACCTTTTTTTGACCGTGTTGGGAGGACAGTAAACTTGTTGCTTTTTGGTGAACTGTGAAACGGAACCCTCGGTCTGTCCGTCTGGTGTGCTTTCTAAATATTCAGAGTTAAACCTGCAGCCGTTTCTTTTTCTTACGTCGGGGTTATCGTGAGCTATGATCGTCCGGGGCCCAACTGCTCGATAGTGATGATGTGCTTCTCCTGATGGACAGCCGTGAGGCGTCAGTGTTGAATAAGCTCCAGAGGAAGGCTCTCTCTAGTCCTGAACAGCAGGAGTGAATAACAAAGATGATGGTCCTGCTGGGAGCAGGTTTCCTCTACTGAAAATAAGAGCCAAACAACAAGATGTGCTCTTTGTGTAAACATCTTCTGTGTCCCTTTTTTGTGTTGATATCATGATGTCATGATTTGTTTTCACTACTTCCCTGTTTTTGTCGTTTCGTGTTATGTACTTGGCCTGTGACATTTGTGATAGTATCTGATCAGGTGGTCCTGTCAATTGCGTTACGGAATCTTATAAACTTTTTGACCTGATATTTGACTGTTCAAAAGGATATGTACTATTGATACATGGAATATTTGTACACAGGGACAGAATATACTTTGTTCTGTGTGTCATAAATGTTAGACAATTAAAAAATTATTCTGACTGGAATTGGGCCATCGGTTTTATTTTCAGAAGCAAAACCTTGACATGAACCAGTTTCAATAATTAGATAGGATGGTGTCTTAAATAGTTTTAGGATGAAAAATAAAATGTATTTACTCTTGTGACTTCTTGCTTATGATGCTTGAATCAGATCACACACAAAGCAACATCAAAACACTTGAACCAAAACTCAAATTGATAACTACGTGGCTGTGTATAAAAGCAAAACTGTAAATAAACACAATCCAGAGAAGTATCTTGTTGTCCTTCTAAACACCATTGTTTGCTAACTAGGGAGAATATCCTGTAATCAAAACTCTGTTTCGATTGTATGCTAATTAGAGGTGGTCTCTGCTGTTGGCTGCACTCAGCAGGAGAGATGGAAGACGGTCTGTGTTCTTGTTCAGCAGGCTTTGGATAATGACTCACTTAGCTAACCATCATCCTCGCTCCAGAGCTGACACATCCATTATGAGCTCTCACAGTCCAACACCAATCCTCCGTGTCACCTGCCGGAACCTTCCGGAACAAGTGTTTAGCATGTTGATTTGATTAAAGCTTATCTCTGTGTACAGTGTCGTGGCAGAGGTTTCGACAGATCTATTTCACGTGAACTTTCATTTTACGCCTTTTTTTTTGTTTGAACACACAATTACACGCGGTCATACCGTTCTAAGCACACAATCAGAGCTTCCTTCCTGTAGCCCAGAGAGACCAGCAGAGAGACCAGCAGTATCTACATCATAACAGGCCGGTCCATCTAGGACATAGATAGCCACCTGCCATTCCGTGTTTTCTCCTTCTCTCTCCTTCAGCTTTTGAGGCAGACTGGAGAATCCACTCTGTCAAATCTCCACCACGGCCTACTGAGACAGCTACAGAACAGTACTGTCCAGATGACTTCTGTTAGTTTCGTCATAACAGACTTATGACAGGTCCAAAAGCACTTGTAGGATGCAGGAGGACTTGGCTGCTAGTCCTCGGAATGCTCGGCGCTGAGACACAAGTGTTGCTTTTGTTTAATATTGTTTAATAATTATTGTTCTGTTTGTGTTTATCAAAACATTTCGGTAGTCAAATACTAGATATCTATTAGAGGAATGTATTATGAGGCCTGCTAATTATACTAATTAGTTAGTAGACCTAGTAATGATGTCAATATATGGGGATTAATCTCTGCTGTTAAATATTTACATAAGCCATATGGTCAGTTGTATGCTTAATGGTTAGGCTTATTTCCTAAACCAATCAACATGTGTGTTCAGGCAAAACCAATGATCATTCTGGACTGACTTTTTGACCCCGTAAGGTTAAGTAATCCTTGGTTGAGATGCACGTGTCCTTGCTGTAACTCTGTATGACGAACTTTGACTTTTTGGATCAATAGGGTTAGGGATATCGAAGAGTTAACAATCTGTTCTGGTTATTATAAGTTTCAAACCTAGTTATAGACATGGCATATTCCTTTCCCAGAAATACTATCGCAGTCGTGTGCTTACAGACAAGTCCAGCTCTCCGAAACTTGACTTACGCCAATGACATGAAGTTATTGAACAAATAAACCAGTTGACGCTAACTATTTGATGCTTAAAGCAAAACTAAAGTTTAGACTTAGAGGTGTAATGTGCTAGGCTAGGTTAGTGGTTCACCATGTAGAGCGAGTACCTCATGAACTAAGGCTTCAACTCACTGACCTGGGTTCGGTTCTGACGCGGGGCCTTTCTGCTTCTCTTCCTCCTTCTCTCAGGGATTCAGCATTTCCTGTCTCTCTGTTCTGTCTGTCCAATAAAGCTGTACGAAGGACAGAACTAGAGGTCTGTGCAACGACTTGCAAACCCAGATTAGGATGCAGCAATGTGTCAATGCAGGGAATGTGCATGATATCCTCATCCTTAAATACAGCTGTATCGACAATGGCACATTTAGCAGTTCAATATCAGACAATTAAAGGATTAAACTGCTAAACGATTTCTTGCTTAAAAGCCTTCTAATGACAGTGATTGGGGGGTTACGCAAAACCACGTCGAGAACATTGATCTCACATTTTCCCATCACCATTTGGTTGTGTTGCTTAACTGCTGAAAACACTTAGCAACAGCCGTCGCCAGACACAACCGTCTCCCCCCCCCTGCTGAATCTGTTTGAGAGGTAAAAGCTTTTGAGTATATTGTTATGCAAATTAATTCCATACAGCCGTGGTCAAACCTGGATGACGGCGGGCAGGGATGACGGTGGGGCAGGGATGACAGCTGGGCAGGGATGACGGGGGGCAGGGATGACGGGGGGCAGGGATGACGGCGGGCAGGGATGACGGTGGGGCAGGGATGACAGCTGGGCAGGGATGACGGGGGGCAGGGATGACGGGGGGCAGGGATGACGGAGGGCATGGATGACGGAGGGCAGGGATGACGGGGGGCAGGGATGACGGGGGGCAGGGATGACGGAGGGCAGGGATGAGGGCTGGGGCAGGGATGACGGCGGGCAGGGATGACGGAGGGCAGGGATGACGGGGGGCAGGGATGACGGAGGGCAGGGATGACGGAGGGCAGGGATGACGGGGGGCAGGGATGACGGAGGGGCAGGGATGACGGAGGGCAGGGATGACGGAGGGCAGGGATGACGGAGGGCAGGGATGAGGGCTGGGCAGGGATGACGGCTGAGCAGTGGCGTCGGCGAGCAGGCCCTGCAAGACGCCCTGGAGCTTTGTCATGGCGTTCTGGGAGTCCGACTTGGAAACCCCCTGTTTGCATGGACGATTCCCTCTGTCTTTATTTAGCAGCCCTGGCGGCCGACTGTGTCCGTAGCAGAATAGGTTCAGGATCTCCCAGCATCCCCCTGGGGCCCCCGTACAGGGGAGCCTGCAGTTACCATAGATACCAGAGTCTGTGCCTAGCAACCTCTCTCTCTGTATGGCAATGAGAATAATAATCACAATTAGAAAGGATTTGTTTCAATTTAGAAGAGGCTGTAAGGGGGTTTACCCCTAATGTGCTTCTCTGGCTAATTCAGATATTTCAAGCCCCTGCACAGATGATGATATCTTATGAAGTGTGCTGGCTAGAATTTAAAAGTCAAATGATATGTTAATGTACTGTCAAATTATCACGTTAACATAACAGGCGATTCGGATTGACACATTGAGCTGTTCTAGTAGAGGGTTTCCTTGACGATGGTTTTTCATGCAGGGTTTAGTGCTTAGTAAGGCTTTTCTGTCACCCTACCTCATCTGAATATGCTTCTATCAGTTCGTCTCTTCCAGAGAGGAAGTTAATCCTCTCTCTTAAGCAGCGATGGACACTTTAGTTCGAATAGAAATCCCAGATCAGTGTTTCAATCAGGAGAGACTTGGGATGAGTGAAGGATGTTTATTACAGAATGATAACTCCAGAGTTTGGAGCTTAGACCCCACGGTGTTCTCACCTCGTCAGGCTCCCCTCCAGGAGGGTCCGGTGGAGGGAGAGGGCCAATCAGGAGGTCCGGTGGAGGGAGAGGGCCAATCATGAGGTCCGGTGGAGGGAGAGGGCCAATCATGAGGTCCGGTGGAGGGAGAGGGCCAATCATGTCCTTATGTGATGGTCAGAACTTCCCTGGTGATTTCCTTATTTACAAATATGATATATATATATATATATAATACCAATTCAAATATTAACAGGCGTTAAACTTGAAGACTGCATAAAACTAAGTGATATTATTTGAAGATATGTTCTGAATTGTGCAATGTCATACCAGACTGACTACAGTGGTCCTTTCAGGAGTACAGTACCGCAGGAGAGAGCCTCCGTAGAGTGAGAGGAATCCTAGTCCTCGTTCACCTCAGCTACATGCAGGTGACTGATCCTAGTCCTGGTTCACCTCAGCTACATGCAGGTGACTGATCCTAGTCCTGGTTCACCTCAGCTACATGCAGGTGACTGATCCTAGTCCTCCTCCACCTCAGCTACACGCAGGTGACTGATCCTAGTCCTGGTTCACCTCAGATATACGCAGGTGACTGATCCTAGTCCTGGTTCACCTCAGATACACGCAGGTGACTGATCCTAGTCCTGGTTCACCTCAACTACATGCAGGTGACTGATCCTAGTCCTCCTCCACCTCAGCAGGTGACTGATCCTAGTCCTCCTCCACCTCAGCTACATGCAGGTGACTGATCCTAGTCCTCGTTCACCTCAGCTACACGCAGGTGACTGATCCTAGTCCTCGTTCACCTCAGCTATACGCAGGTGACTGATCCTAGTCCTGGTTCACCTCAGCTACATGCAGGTGACTCATCCTAGTCCTGGTTCACCTCAGCTACACGCAGGTGACTGATCCTAGTCCTGGTTCACCTCAGCTACATGCAGGTGACTCATCCTAGTCCTGGTTCACCTCAGCTACACGCAGGTGACTGATCCTAGTCCTGGTTCACCTCAGCTACATGCAGGTGACTGATCCTAGTCCTGGTTCACCTCAGCTACACGCAGGTGACTGATCCTAGTCCTGGTTCACCTCAGCTACACGCAGGTGACTGATCCTAGTCCTGGTTCACCTCAGCTACACGCAGGTGACTGATCCTAGTCCTGGTTCACCTCAGCTACACGCAGGTGACTGATCCTAGTCCTGGTTCACCTCAGCTACACCCAGGTGACTGATCCTAGTCCTGGTTCACCTCAGCTACACCCAGGTGACTGATCCTAGTCCTCGTTCACCTCAGCTACATGCAGGTGACTGATCCTAGTCCTCGTTCACCTCAGCTACACGCAGGTGACTGATCCTAGTCCTCCTCCACCTCAGCTACACGCAGGTGACTGATCCTAGTCCTGGTTCACCTCAGCTACACGCAGGTGACTGATCCTAGTCCTCCTTCACCTCAGCTACACCCAGGTGACTGATCCTAGTCCTGGTTCACCTCAGCTACATGCAGGTGACTGATCCTAGTCCTGGTTCACCTCAGCTACACGCAGGTGACTGATCCTAGTCCTGGTTCACCTCAGCTACACCCAGGTGACTGATCCTAGTCCTGGTTCACCTCAGCTACACGCAGGTGACTGATCCTAGTCCTGGTTCACCTCAGCTACACGCAGGTGACTGATCCTAGTCCTCCTCCACCTCAGCTACACGCAGGTGACTGATCCTAGTCCTCCTCCACCTCAGATACACGCAGGTGACTGAGAGGAATCCTAGCAGCTGAGCACACAGCCTGTGATAAGCAGCCTGGGCGGAGAGACAGATCGGCTCTGTCGTTACACCGTTACTCTCCAGAACTCTCTTTCTTCTTCTGAACTGAACCATGTGGCAACATATTGTATTATGTGTATATATATATATATACATCATATATACATCATATTCTATTGATTTAGATGAAGAAACAGTAGATCCATGGTTAACTCTTTTATATTCTTAATATTCTCCATACGCCCTACAGCGATGTCATGAACATCTTGACGATATCGGTGTCGGCCGTTTCATCTGTGGTCTCGTTCGAAGCAGCGGTTACCGGGGGTTCTGCTGGAACAATTGATTTGTGTGGTTCAGATGAGTAACTTCCCCTTAGCAACAAGCTATTGATTAGCCATTGATACTCATGTACCTGAGACAAGTGTTATTTTATCTAAATATCTTGACCATCTAACAAGAAAGGAAAGGTAAAATAGTGTTCTGAGTGTACAGAAACACCAGGGCTCCTTAGACAGTGCTCTGTACAGAAACACCAGGGCCTCCTTAGACAGTGCTCTGTACAGAAACACCAGGGCCTCCTTAGACAGTGCTCTGTACAGAAACACTAGGGCCTCCTTAGACAGTGCTCTGTACAGAAACACCAGGACCTCCTTAGACAGTGCTCTGTACAGAAACACCAGGGCCTCCTTAGACAGTGCTCTGTACAGAAACACCAGGGCCTCCTTAGACAGTGCTCTGTACAGAAACACCAGGGCCTCCTTAGACAGTGTACAGAAACACCAGGGCCTCCTTAAACAGCGCTCTGTACAGAAACACCAGGGCCACCTTAGACAGTGCTCTGTACAGAAACACCAGGGCCTCCTTAGACAGTGCTCTGTACAGAAACACCAGGGCATCCTTAAACAGTGCTCTGTACAGAAACACCAGGGCCTCCTTAGACAGTGCTCTGTACAGAAACACCAGGGCCTCCTTAGACAGTGCTCTGTACAGAAACACCAGGACCTCCTTAGACAGTGCTCTGTACAGAAACACCAGGACCTCCTTAGACAGTGCTCTGTACAGAAACACCAGGGCCTCCTTAGACAGTGCTCTGTACAGAAACACCAGGGCCTCCTTAGACAGTGCTCTGTACAGAAACACCAGGACCTCCTTAGACAGTGCTCTGTACAGAAACACCAGGGCCTCCTTAGACAGTGTACAGAAACACCAGGGCCTCCTTAGACAGTGTACAGAAACACCAGGGCTCCTTAGACAGTGCTCTGTACAGAAACACCAGGGCCTCCTTAGACAGTGCTCTGTACAGAAACACCAGGACCTCCTTAGACAGTGCTCTGTACAGAAACACCAGGGTGCTCTGTACAGAAACACCAGGGTGCTCTGTACAGAAACACCAGGGAGCGTCAGTGAGGGGGTGTTGATTGTAAACTCAGAACTCGCTAACCCCAAAACACCCCACTCTATCCATCCTCGTGACTCACTCATATTTACGGAGCTGCTGAATGAGCCCAGCGTAAATGTTGTGAGTGATCAGCGACGGGCAGGTATGACTGTCTGCAGAGCTCCACTATGTGGTGTCTGCCTGAGGGGTAGGAGGTGAGTAGAACGATCCTGCCTCTGCCTCTGTCTCTTGTTGTTTTCCGCCAAGCCACTGAAGCGTGTGCCACTGAGGTCTGTGTTCTCCTCACCCAGGGCGCTCTGCGGCCTGTCGGAGCAGAGCTGAGACTCTGCTGGGCCTGCGGCCAAATCGCTGGGCTGTGTGGAGCGACAGCCAGGGTAGCAGGGCTGTGTGTGGAGCGACAGCCAGGGTAGCAGGGCTGTGTGTGGAACGACAGCTAGCTCTCTCTCTCTGCTGTGTGTGGAACGACAGCCAGCTCTCTCTCTCTGCTGTGTGTGGAACGACAGCTAGCTCTCTCTCTCTGCTGTGTGTGGAACGACAGCCAGCTCTCTCTCTCTGCTGTGTGTGGAACGACAGCCAGCTCTCTCTCTCTGCTGTGTGTGGAACGACAGCCAGCTCTCTCTCTCTGCTGTGTGTGGAACGACAGCCAGCTCTCTCTCTCTGCTGTGTGTGGAACGACAGCCAGCTCTCTCTCTCTGCTGTGTGTAGAACGACAGCCAGCTCTCTCTCTCTGCTGTGTGTGGAACGACAGCCAGCTCTCTCTCTCTGCTGTGTGTGGAACGACAGCCAGCTCTCTCTCTCTGCTGTGTGTAGAACGACAGCCAGCTCTCTCTCTCTGCTGTGTGTGGAACGACAGCCAGCTCTCTCTCTCTGCTGTGTGTGGAACGACAGCTAGCTCTCTCTCTCTGCTGTGTGTGGAACGACAGCCAGCTCTCTCTCTCTGCTGTGTGTGGAACGACAGCCAGCTCTCTCTCTCTGCTGTGTGTGGAACAACATCCATGCTGTCAAGCCAGTCTGCTGTCCAGACCAACAGGAGAATTCAAAGCGCTGTGCTGAGACGAAGCTAGGTTGCAGAGAAGGTTCCAGTAGCGCTTTATAGAAGCACATCCATGGCAGCGTTAGCATGCCGGACACAGCCTTGCTACACAGACCAGTCAACCCCGGGGCCGTATGCTGCATCATGGGTAACCTCAGATGTGTTCAGCAGCTCTGCAAGACAGCTCTGCAGCTCGTTGCTTCATGTTTTATATGAAAGGTGATGTGAAGTTAAGGCATGGCGAGGTGATAGAGAAGCCTTGTTTTTGTGTCACAGTTTGAGGTTTTTCCCTGTTCTGGTTTGTTTAGACGGTGACCAGACATGACTGTTTGGGGGCTTGGAAGGCGTTCTGCTGTGGATCATTTAGGCTTAACACTGAGGACATCTGCTGGTGAGGAGAGAGCTGTGAGAGGCAGGGAGATGGAGGGAGGGGAAGGAGGGAGGGGAGGGAGGTCTGGATGGGGGAGGGAGGTGGGGAGGAGAGATCGGAAGCGGGGTGGGGGTTGTATAGATGGGAGGGAGGGGTGTGGAGGGGGGAGGAGAGAGATGGGTTTGCGTGAAAAATGACATTGGGAAATCTTGTAGAGCCAGCACCAAAGCCAAACACGGGGGAATCCAATCCAAACAGCAGTTTCCAGGACCTCCCATAGCCACAGAGAGGAGACTGCTGCCAGGGTTCCACTCTGAAGAGTGATGCTCCATTTTTTACTGACTGACTGGAGATGCTGAGGGCCAAATGTTTAACATCCACTCCTGAACTGCAGACGGAGTTATGAGGTCATGAGATGTGGAGGGCTTGTCAGAGCCAGTCAGTTCTCTGGTCTCCAGCATCCAGGATACGACAGCCAGGGTCTTTATAAGGCGTCTTACACGAATGACACACCCCTCCTCCCTGCACAGTACACACTCAGAGTCGAGGGTCTATGAGCGTACATGCTGTACGTTTGTTTGTGGTTTGGGGTTAGGAAAGAAGCGTTAGCCGTCCTACCCTGTGCATGACTGACCGTGTCACGGTGTAGTCCATCATTATGTTGCGCCGTTCCCTCGCTAGCACACCCAGTACATTTGCAATCTGAGAACGGTCGTGGTTGGGACCGCGTGAGAGGCACAGAACGACCCTGATGCAACCACACTGAAAGAAAGGAACAAGGAATGTTTGAACTTAATCCCAGATTAAAAGGAGCTGTGACCCAGAACACGCTCTGCTGCAGTGAGAATCCTGAAGTGTCCTTCATCGCCTCCTCTTCACCTCCTCAACAGGCCTGGGAGAGAGACACACAGACAGAGAGACAGAGAGAGAGAGACAGAGAGAGACAGAGAGAGAGACAGAGAGAGAGCGAGTGTCCTTCATCGCCTCCTCTCCTCTTCACCTC
>CAEFZP010002429.1:0-25000 GCA_903064625.1 Mallotus villosus | reverse complement strand
TGCGTACTGGTCCTCTTCCTGCTGCACACCGTCGTGTCATTCTCCAGCGTGCAGAGCGGGGGGGGCCCTAGGGGCTGGAGGCCATGCTGCCTCTGGAGGAGAGCTCTGCCCGGGAGGAGTGATGACCTCTTACTGCCTCCCTCCTGCCCTGCCTCCTCTCTGCCTCCCTCCCTCCACCCTCCTGCCCTGCCTCCTCTCTGCCACCCTCCCTCCACCCTCCTGCCCTGCCTCTCTGCCCCCTCCCTCCACCTGCTGCCTCCCACTTCCCTTCTTCCATATCTCCTTCCCATCCTCCCTCTCCTCCACCTGCCCTCTCTTCCTAGCCCCCCTGCCTCCATCTCCCTCCCCTGCCCCTTCCCTCCCTAGCCTCCCTGCCTCCTTCTGCCTCCCCTGCCCCCTCCCTGCCTCCTTCTGCCTCCAGTCTACAAGGCAGGAGAAGCTCTTGCCTGATGAACACGACTTCTAGAACCTTCATTCTAGAACCTTCAGTCTAGTCTACAGAGACAGTAGGGAGGAGGAGGGGTGGGAGGAGAGAGAGAGGAGGTGATGAGGAGGATGAGGGGAGAGATAAAGAGGGTAGGAGAGGTGTTTCTGCTCCTGTGCTCTTCTCCACACGGTGGCAGGAGGAGGAGGAAAGGAGCCTTCCCCTCACCATGCAGGAGGGAGGATCTCCTGGGCCCGGGCCCGGGGTTCCCTGGGCCCGGGGTGGGGGTTCTCCTGGGCCCTGGGGTGGAGGGCTCTCTAGGCCCTGGGTGGAGCTCTCTAGGCCCTGGGTGGAGGCTCTCCTGGGGTTGAGGTCTCTGCCATGCGGCTGGACAACTGAGGTGTTTCCCCCAGAAACAAGCGTGTTGATTCTGGTAAGGGATCGGGTACAAATGGTCTTTTATTTATTTATTTTTTACTATTCCTCACATCAACAGACTGTGTGATCGCAACCATAAGTCTATACTGTGGAGAAGGTGGACTGTATAATGTAGAGGTGTAGTGCTGGATGTGAGAGAGAGGCTTTTCTGAATGTGTGTGTGTGCACGTGTGTGCACGTGTGTGTTATGAGAGTGAGTTTCAGGTTAATAAATGAATAGCAATCAACGTCATCAATCAATTAGCCAAAGCAGGACAGATATTTGATTTCTGGTACAAGATCAGATGAAATATATCTGATAACAGATCATTCAAAGCTGTGTAATCGGGGGATAATTACGTCTCCTGAATCTACGCTGTCATAGAAAATGGAACTACTCAATTTGCAAAGAATAACCATGTTTATGAATACTTTCGCGGTTTAGATACAGGGTTTTCCCAGTGACTATTAGATATTTAACGGTTATAATAATATGGTCATAATCATTTTAATCACCATCATCTCCACCACCTCTATTACCGGAGGAATAGATTAATGCAAAGATAAAATTGCAGATTATAATTGGGGCGAAATTATGTGAGAATGTCAGAGGTACTGTGTTGCAGTGGGGCACCGTGTGTTTATGCAAAGTTGATATGAATGAGTTGAACCCCCTCCTGTGTGTCTAATCGTTTCAAGAAGGCACATGATTGTACCTTGCAAGCCTCACCCGAGACCCCGTCTGTATCAGAACTGCACCAATCATCTCTTACTCATAAAACAGATCATTTACCACTAATTACATTTCACTGCGCCTCCGGCGAGGCTGACTGGAGGAGGGGGGGGAGAGTGTTTACCAGTAAACGGTTAAAGAAAATATGTTTCCAAGATACGAATGCGTCACGTGACGTGACATAAACAAAGGGCGCCAGGGAGACATATTTAGTTTTCCATTCTCTTGAGTTATCTTTGCATGTTCAGGAATGTAACCGAGCATTGGAAAGATTATCTAAATATCGGAGTTTACGACAACATTTCCACCTTAATTTATTCATGAAGTCCATCTGTGGACAAAACGTGGAATTGGTATTTGCAACACAGTTAAACAGAGTATGATTACAAAAATTGTTCTCATGTGTGTCTGATTGCTAGGTTTGAAATCCTCTGACCTGTTCCGGTGTTCTTTGCATACTTTTTCTTAGGAGTTATTCTGTACATCAGTCACAAAGCCTTGTCCTCTTATAGAGTGGAGCATTGATATCTAAAACATTTTTGAGACACTTTCAACCCCCCCTCCCCCCAAAGAAAATAAGATCAAGATCCCAAACCAGCACAGCTGTGTGAAAGTAAACGTCGTATTTCTACCATCAACTCTCAACTGTCAGGATCTGACTGAGAGCCGCTGTGTGACCTCGCGTCAGGCCGCGCGAAGTGTGATTCCTGTTCTCTCCCCGTTCCTCAGAAGACCACTTGTACTCTCCCCATCCCGATGCCACTGGCTCATCCTACAGTAGAATGTAAAGGAATACGTACCTCTGTTTGACAAGGCTCACCGGATGTGCGTTCACGTTCCTCCCCGGCCTATGCTCTGCAAGGACACTACTTCTTATGCCATTTTATACACTGTGCTTTAATGTTTAGACCTTTTTGCACTAGTTCTAATAACATTATTTTTTTTCTGAGATTGTTTTGAAACTGTGCTATATTCTGTTCTGAATCAAAAAATATGATCCCATATCTGTGTTTCTGGTTAACCTGTATGTAATCTGTTTTTATGTTTCTGTTGTATTTTGGGCGGAACAGTGACAGCTCACTGATCCAGCTCAATAAAGTAATACAATCGTTCATCAAAGCTGTCCTGTCTAAAGATGTTATTGTTTATTGATTTATTCAGAAACATATGAGAAGAAATGTCCGTAAACTGGTGGGGTACCTTTCAGCAGTGAACACCAGCAAAACACGGACACATTTTCAACTGTTTCAACTTCCAGAAATAAATAGGTGCTACTCTCTCTCACCAGTAGATGGCGCCATTGTTAAGTAAGTAGTGGGGAAAGATCCGAACAATCTCAACTCACTTTTGGATCAAGGAAGAGTGATGATTTCTTTATAATAATGTCTGTTGCCAAGAGAGCTGATCACTTATTGCATTTGAAGATGACTGATGTTATTAACAACCAGACGTTTTAATGGTATTCGTTTGTCCTGGGAGATTGACTGCAGTATGATGTCAGACTGTCTCATAAACGGCACTGTATTTCTAACGACAGGAAAATGATTTCCTTCTGTCTTGGTCTGTGCTCTGTCTGCTGAAGTAGTCTGAGACGTTATTGAATGGTATATTTCAATTCTTCCAACAGTTAAATTGATTCAGTAATAATACCGTCCCATTTGACTTCAAATAGTACAGTGTGTTTCCCTGTTCTCCACTACCAGCTCTTTGTTGACATCTGTCAGATGTTCAGAGTTGTAATGGATCACAGCTAGTTTGAAAATCAGAAAGAGCAGCTCCCCAGTGCTCTGTTGTATTGATGTTTATATCTCGTTCTGAACTACGAGCCGTATATAAAACCTCTCCTGAGAGACTAATCCATTCCCAATGCTGGAAAGTGATAAAACGCATATTTATATTAAGCTCGTTTTTTATTGCTCTTGGAATGCTGTTTCTACAGAGAATATTCTCCTAAATTAATACTTTAAGGAGCAGGCATGGGCTGTGAATAATACAGTATAGGAACGGCCTCCATCTGTGGGACAGCTCCGTTCGTTGTGGAGGACGGGGAAGGACCCGTGATACACGTACTGCAACCTCACCGTCAGCTCAGATCAACAAACTCTCCACCACCACGGCTTCTTCACAGGTCCTGCTTTACCAGATGGGATCTCTCCCTGTGTGAATTTGTAAGAGGGAGCGAAAAGAAATCTCAGCTTTTGCTCTTTTCTGTGTGTGCAGAGTGTCGGGTGCTGTGCAGCCTCCTGTGGTTGCAGATGAATTAGCAACAGATCTAGACTGGAAGAACCAGATGGAGTCACTTAATCCCTTTTGTGCTGCAACAATGACCAAACAGAATCCAGGGGAACCCGCTGAGCCTCTGGCTTCTCAAGCTGGCCTGACTGGTCGGCCTGTGACCTGCCAGCTCCCCCCTCACCTCCCCCCTCACCTCCCCCCTCACCTCCTCCCTCACCTCCCCCCTCACCTCCCCCCTCACCTCCTCCCTTACCTCCTCCCTCACCTCCCCCCTCACCTCCTCCCTCACCTCCCCCCTCACCTCCTCCCTTACCTCCTCCCTCACCTCCTCCCTCACCTCCTCCCTCACCTCCTGCCTCACCTCCACACCCCCCTCACCTCCTTCCTCACCTCCTGCCTCACTTCCACACCCCCCTCACCTCCTGCCTCACCTCCTGCCTCACTTCCACACCCCCTTCACCTCCTGCCTCACTTCCACACCCCCCTTCACCTCCTGCCTTACCCCCAGACACCCCTCACCTCCCCCCTCACCTCCTCCCTCACCTCCCCCCTCACCTCCTGCCTCACCTCCTGCCTCACCTCCACACCCCCCTCACCTCCTTCCTCACCTCCTGCCTCACTTCCACACCCCCCCTCACCTCCTGCCTCACCTCCTGCCTCACTTCCACACCCCCTTCACCTCCTGCCTTACCTCCAGACACCCCTCACCTCCTGCCTCACCTCCTGCCTCACCTCCTGCCTCACCTCCTGCCTCACCTCTACACCCCCCTCACCTCCTGCCTCACCTCCTGCCTCACCTCCTGCCTCACCTCCACAGCCCCCTCACCTCCTGCCTGGATCAAACGTGAGTTCAGTAATGATGTAACTCGACAGGATTATGAACATTGGAGCGCAGGTCACAGCCATGCTTTGTGTCTGGCCTCGACAAGTAACAAGCTGTGCTGTATCAAGTGTGCAGTTATGAGTGTGTCTGGTGAAAATGTGGGCCCTGGTTACAGCAAGTCTGTGATTGTTAGCGCTAATGAATTTAACTGCAAATTCATTAGATGTTGGAGTACGTGGAGCCACCATCTACGCATACCGCATTCTTTTCATGGGCATGAGGAAATTATTACTCTCCTATTTAAGTCATATTTTACCAATTTTATGACCAAACACATTCCACGATATGTCAGCGTCTCTGGCTGGTGTTGTGTGACGGACACCCGCTCGACTCTCTCCCCCCTGCCTCAGTGAGTCAGACTCTCTCCCCTCTCCTGCCTCAGTGAGTCAGGCAGCACAGACTCTCTCCCCTCCTGCCTCAGTGAGTCAGGCAGCACAGACTCTCTCCCCTCCTGCCTCAGTGAGTCAGGCAGCACAGACTCTCTCCCCTCCTGCCTCAGTGAGTCAGGCAGCACAGACTCTCCCCTCTCCTGCCTCAGTGAGTCAGGCAGCACAGACTCTCTCCCCTCCTGCCTCAGTGAGTCAGGCAGCACAGACTCTCTCTCCCCTCCTGCCTCAGTGAGTCAGGCAGCACAGACTCTCTCTCCCCTCCTGCCTCAGTGAGTCAGGCAGCACAGACTCTCTCTCCCCTCCTGCCTCAGTGAGTCAGGCAGCACAGACTCTCTCTCCCCTCCTGCCTCAGTGAGTCAGGCAGCACAGACTCTCTCTCCCCTCCTGCCTCAGTGAGTCAGGCAGCACAGACTCTCTCCCCTCCTGCCTCAGTGAGTCAGACTCTCTCTCCCCTCCTGCCTCAGTGAGTCAGGCAGCACAGACTCTCTCTTCCCTCCTGCCTCAGTGAGTCAGACTCTCTCTCCCCTCCTGCCTCAGTGAGTCAGGCAGCACAGACTCTCTCCCCTCCTGCCTCAGTGAGTCAGGCAGCACAGACTCTCTCTCCCCTCCTGCCTCAGTGAGTCAGCACAGACTCTCTCTCCCCTCCTGCCTCAGTGAGTCAGGCAGCACAGACTCTCTCTCCCCTCCTGCCTCAGTGAGTCAGGCAGCACAGACTCTCCCCCTCCTGCCTCAGTGAGTCAGGCAGCACAGACTCTCTCTCCCCTCCTGCCTCAGTGAGTCAGGCAGTACAGACTCTCTCTCCTGCCTCAGGAGCGACTCTCCCCCTGCCTCAGTGAGTCAGGCAGCACAGACTCTCTCTCTCCTCCTGCCTCAGTGAGTCAGGCAGCACAGACTCTCTCTCTCCTCCTGCCTCAGTGAGTCAGGCACAGCCTCTCCCCCCCGCTCAGAGTCACTCTCTCCCCTCCTGCCTCAGTGAGTCAGGCAGCACAGACTCTCTCTCCCCTCCTGCCTCAGTGAGTCAGGCAGCACAGACTCTCTCCTGCCTCAGTGAGTCAGGCAGCACAGACTCTCTCCCCTCCGCCTCAGTGAGTCAGGCAGCACAGACTCTCTCCCGATGGATCCTGCTGTTTCAGAGAAGACAAACACTTAGAGGATGAGGGTTTGATCTGGTGTGGCAGGTCTCAAGCTCTGAGACGAGTCAGGAGTGAAACCAGTTCAGCATCTCCTCCATTACCAGACTGTAAAAGACGCTGTTGTTGTTGTTGAGACGCCTGCGTACAGTATGTGGCATTAGTGAGAGATGTAAAGACACAGAGATGGAGAGGGAGTGTGTGTTCAGTATGTGTTCTGTTCAGCACAGTCATAGCGGAACAGCTGTGAACTTGAGAGAGATTACTTAAAAGGACGAGGTTGGTAAATGAGGCTACATCGTGACATGATTATACACATCTGATCACTGTCTTAACACAAATATGTTAACATGTCCTAGTAGAGGGGTAAAGACTAAGGATTTTTCCCAGCAAACTTTTTCTTTTCGTAAAAGATTCATTGTCATCAGAGTCATCTTTAGGTGTAATCAGTTTCCTGCAGCATGACTCCAGACCCCCTTCATGCCCAATCCATACTTATTTCTCTAGTGATAAATATCTCTCCTTATGTCCTATTCTCGCTAAGTTGGAGCACAGAACCTCTGATCGACAAGCCCCCACCGCCAAGCAGGGAAGTGGACATTCTGCAGTCTCAGTTCTCCCACGTCTCCATCTCCGACTGAGAAATCAAGTCCCATAACTTCTACCTGTGTTGACAGGATGGGATTCACTCGAGGGCCATCAGTCATGGTTAAAGAATGGCGATATGCGTTTTGGCAGACGGACAACTCCAGCGTGTGTGTGTTCGTTATCCAGCTTGCCTTTTTAGTGACAGACTTAGGGGATGAAAATATATGACCCTACATATGTTAGTATTACGCTATAATGCCTTTTATTATAACACTTTAAAGATGTTAGTTCCCCCTGCTCACCAGAACCCCTCATGTTGCTTCAGCTGTTGATGTTGGACTGGAGCAGACCAGAGATAAGATCACTGAACAAGCAGATATGTAGCCAAAAAAGAGAGAGGGAGAGGGATAGAGAGAGATATGCAGTGACTAAAACCTTCATAGCCTACAGTCGTGTTTGCATTGCATCTTTAGCTTATTCAGTACTTGTAGAAGTAGCACATACATGTTGTAAAGTGTGTGAATAGCACGTAACAGCAGGCCATGAAGTCACCAGTAAATTAGTGAAGTTTAAAAAGAGAACTGGCCGACTTAAACTATATGAATTATATCTGGTTTTCCGTTCACATCATGAGATAGGTCTTGAATAAATGACAGACGTGTAGTAGTAATAATGCCCAGCCCGTATAACCGCTGGTAAAATGCTGGACAGGTATGACTGCGTTATTCTTGCCACCACAAAGACAAAGGAACACGTCCCGCTTCAGTGCCACACTGCAGAGAACCGAGCGAACAACCAAGCGCTCCTTTTTCAATGGAGTGAGCGAAATGAGCGCAGTCCAATCATAGACAACTGGGCGGATCTTTGAATGTTACGGTAACATAAGTGGATCCCAACCCCCTTATTAGATGTGGCCGAAGATAACTGGCGTTGTACTACACTCTGTGCAGACAGTTCAAGTTAGGATCACAGAGCAGCCAGAAGACGAGTATGCTTAGATAGCATAGACTGCAACAGTTTCTCGACATGGCACCGAAATCTTTGTCTGTAAAGCTGGCAAACTTAGAGGAGAGTGATTTGAAAGAGTCTACCTGCATTTGCAGGAGACAGTGTAACAATTGTAAGATATTTTTGGGATTTTTCTTGTTATCCCTTTCCTTACATTTCATCACACTGTTCTGTTATTTGGACCTGAGATCCGAGGTACAACGAGAGATTCTCCAGAAGAACAGAGACGAGTCACCAACTGCCGCTACCAGCGATATGAATGAGAAGCACGCGCCTGGATTCCAACTGCTGGAAGTCAGCTACCCAATTGACCTTCAGGTACGTAATGAATGTCGTCCAGTGAAATTACACTTTCGTGCGTGTGTGTGTGTGAGAGAGAGAGGGAGAGTGTGTGTGTGTGTGTAGGTGTGGCTTAAATTGGAATTCCCTACTTGTATGAGTTCCACCGTGCGGCTATTGTTTGGGGTAATTGTTTTACTGATGTGATTCTTAAAGCAGGACCGGCTAAAATGGTCATAGAGGACCTTGTTCTGATGCCGTTATGCATGCTATCAAGCTCCTGTACTTTGAATCTTACAAGGTCTAAAGTGTGTTTTGCTTTAAATCCCACATGAAGTAGGCTATCTTCGTTTGACAATGTGTTGGAAATAATCTGTGGTCTTGATACTATTCAACCACATGACCTTTCCTTTTAAACGCAAGATCGAACACGTGTAGGGAGTGTTTTATGTTACCACATTTCATACTGTATTCGTAACAGAGTCCCAGACTGTCCTCTGACTTTCGCACAATAATGTAGTACGAGTTCAATGTTCCGCAACTTCTTTTGGTGACTGAATGAATGGCAGCAAGGATGTGTGAGTGTGGGGCAGACTTGGTGATGCGTGTTGAGGCGGGTAGACGCGCGGGCTCTACAGACGGGTTCTGCATGTGGGCTGTAAAATTCCACCCATCCCCGCCAAGTATAACTGCCGACACTTAACCGCGTTGGCACGAGGGAGACTGGAATCGTTATGTTGCCGGTTTCTTGTCAGCTTGTGGTCTGACGGCCTGCAGCGGACAATGCTGACACATCCTTAAAAGGTTTGGGCAATTCTTTGCCAAATGTACTCTTTTGACAGTCTAATCTCACGAGCTGGCCAACCACGTTAAGAACTGAGGTGCTCAGAAAGATGGGACACAGACACAGCATTGGACTCCTTTCAAACACTTGATAGATTTCACCCAGAATTCTGGTTTGCATTGTCTACGCCGTTGAAAAGAGCATGGAATTACACAGCAGTTGCAGCTGTGTCATCCTCTGAATTTTAAAGGCCACGGCAGTTACTATTTAGTCAAGTATTTTTTGTTGTAGGAATGGTCTGCTTTCAGGAGTTCATGTGGAGAACAAAATGCTTCAAAAAGCCTAAATGAGATTTTGAATGAACCAAAACAGGTAAACCACCCCTTGCTTCCCTTGGTTTGCCATCCTGAGGCATTGTGGCTCTCATCCAGAGCTCAGTGTGAAATCTTTGACTAGCACAGTTTGCTCCACACAGAGATCTGGAGCCAACTCTCAACGCTGCCATTAAACCCGACCGAGCGCCCGACCGAGCGCCCGCTGTAGTATGAGATCTCCCACAGGATGTGCCTTTTTTAATAGCAACATTGTGCACGCAAGTAAATTACATCCACTCAATTACTTAGGGTTAAAATAGATTGTGGGAGAATGCACTACGTGGACGCGGTTGTAAATGTTAGCCTGTGTGGCGTGCCTGTGCAAGGGTCTTTAACCTGTGTGCCGTGTCTGTGCAAGGGTCTTTAACCTGTGTGCTGTTGCTGTGCAAGGGTCTTTAACCTGTGTGCCCTGCCTGTGCAAGGGTCTTTAACCTGTGTGCCCTGCCTGTGCAAGGGTCTTTAGCCTGTGCGCCCTGCCTGTGCAAGGGTCTTTAACCTGTGTGCTGTTGCTGTGCAAGGGTCTTTAACCTGTGTGCTGTTGCTGTGCAAGGGTCTTTAACCTGTGTGCCGTGTCTGTGCAAGGGTCTTTAACCTGTGTGCGCTGCCTGTGCAAGGGTCTTTAACCTGTGTGCCGTGTCTGGGCAAGGGTCTTTAACCTGTGTGCCCTGTCTGTGCAAGGGTCTTTAACCTGTGTGCTGTTGCTGTGCAAGGGTCTTTAACCTGTGTGCCGTGCCTGTGCAAGGGTCTTTAACCTGTGTGCTGTTGCTGTGCAAGGGTCTTTAACCTGTGTGGCGTGCCTGTGCAAGGGTCTTTAGCCTGTGTGCCCTGCCTGTGCAAGGGTCTTTAACCTGTGTGCCCTGCCTGTGCAAGGGTCTTTAACCTGTGTGCCGTGCCTGTGCAAGGATCTTTAGCCTGTGTGCCCTGCCTGTGCAAGGGTCTTTAACCTGTGTGCCCTGCCTGTGCAAGGGTCTTTAACCTGTGTGCCCTGCCTGTGCAAGGGTCTTTAACCTGTGTGCCCTGCCTGTGCAAGGGTCTTTAACCTGTGTGCCCTGCCTGTGCAAGGGTCTTTAACCTGTGTGCCCTCCCTGTGCAAGGGTCTTTAACCTGTGTGCCCTGCCTGTGCAAGGGTCTTTAACCTGTGTGCCCTGCCTGTGCAAGGGTCTGTAACCTGTGTGCCCTGCCTGTGCAAGGGTCTTTAACCTGTGTGCCCTGCCTGTGCAAGGGTCTTTAACCTGTGTGCCCTCCCTGTGCAAGGGTCTTTAACCTGTGGAGTCGTTTGAGACACCGTAGGATACATTTGTTGATGTTGGTTGGTATGGTTTTGTGATCACTGACATGTGAAGTTGATTAATGGCTAACTAGCTTTTTCTGTGAGCTGTGATCTTCCAGGAGGCCCAGGGAAAGATTTCCAGTAATGTCCAACGCCCCCCCTCCCTCCCCCTCCCAACTAGTCCTTGCTCCACCCCCCCGATCCAAGATTAGATCATTCGCTGATGATGAACTGTGAACATGTGATTAGTAATGATGTTTATTTTAGCTCTAGGTTTTTAATTGAACTATCTGGAGTCCTATCAAAGGAAAAGTCGGCCTTGGGCCATGTTTGTAACTAGAGGACAGGTGTCGGAACTGTTGTTTTCCTTACTTTTGGTTTCCTTGCGAGAGTTTGGAAAGAATGTATGTCCTTAATTGTGGATGATGTTTGCCCTTGTGTGCACCTGCTTTTGTTTAGATGAACTTGGGGTTACAGTCAAGTGGCTAGACAGATGTTCTTACTTTCTTGTGTGAAGCAAACCAGACACTCCGTTTTGTGGCTAGTGGTCTGTTTACAGCAGAGAGAAGACAAAGGGTTCCCTTCTTAATACAGAAATACTGTCCAAAGATTACCCCTGAAGATGCAGAAATACCGTACATACTTTCCTTCTTGATCTCCGTGCATTGTTTGCAATTCGCTTTGGATAAAAGCATATGCGAAAAGAGTTATATGTCAAAATGAAAACAGTTTCTTACACCATATTTCTTTCTGACCCTTTTATACTTTGTTGAGTAATATTCCACTTGATATTCTGGATATATTGTGTCTATGTACCATCCCAATTAGTCTATATTTTCAGACCATGAGAACTGGCGTGGGGCAAGGATGATGGAGACATGAAGGCTGTGCTTTAACCATCCGACAGTAGGCCGATACTACTGTAGTATAGGCCTGTGTAACAGTACAGAGGGATGAGCAGAAAATCATAACATGCATCTTTATAACATGACCAGAAGTATTTTGATACTGACCCTTCAAGAGTGCCAACATGGTCCTTATCATAACCTGTAACCTTTTCATCACAGAACCTCTTAAAGTGTGTTTTATTAACGACCTGTAATGACGTTAACATGTAGTTAAAGAGTAATGCGACCACAAATCTGGAGGAATTTTCTATTATGGAAAACTAGAAACCGAACATGAAAATGATATATACAATTGTAATAAATATCTCTCTACATTCATCCCTTCTATCCTAGCCTATATGGGATTCCTTCACTCGAGTCTCCAGTACAGACTGTTGCAGTGGTTGTCGTTGGGAGGGAGAAGAGACCATGAAAAATAGTGGAGTGGTGAAAGCAAGTTGTCAACCTTGCTGCAGAGCAGATGTGGAGGCCACATTGACGAAACATGTTTCATGTGGTTTTCTGGTTGTCCCAAATTGGAATTGTTTTAAAGCCACAACACACAGCTACGGAGCCTGGGGCAGGGGGGGGAGTGGGGCAGGGGGGGCAGTGGGGGGGGGGCAGGGGAACACTCAGAGGAACAAAGGAGGGAAAAACGAGGTAGCAGGTGGAAAAACATATTTGCCAAATTGCTGGCAGGTGCGCCACAGCCCAGGTCTGAATGTTCAAATAGAAAAGCCAGAGTGTGGAACAGAACAGACTGAGAGAACTTGGCGTCGAGCCACTCAAAGCAAGATGTCATTTGTGGCTACCTAGCACCAAGTGTGTTGTTTAGACTCACGTTGGGATTTACTTAGTTTAATTTGAACCAACTGAGACCACTTGCATTTGGTGCGTTCGGAACTACTGTTTCAGGTCTAGGGATATAGAGACCTTTTCCTAGAGTCAGACACCACAGGGTGTTCAAGGTTTAAGACTTAGATGTCCGTAGACTGAACTGCACCGTGTCGAAGTAGACTTTCTAGCCTCACTGCTTCTCATCTTCACTGACTCGCGCGACATGTACGCATCACAGTTCCAACACAAATCAATTCAACATCCCTTTCATTGGGGTTCAAATGTGCTATCTCAATCATCAACTTTCACATTTGATTGTAGTTTCAAATGGATTACTTGATGATAATCACCCTCATTCATTTTTATTCTCTGTTATCCATCATTTGTATGTGGCCATAAGTCTGCGAGTCTCACACGTACAGACTGTACCAAACGTTAAAAGCCTGAGCCTTCAAACGACCACATCTCGTTTTTTTTCTCGTCGGAGGGAAAGGATACTTTATTGAACCTTGTAAAAATCTGGTATTAAATACTTAAACTAAAAGACATGGGGCAACAAAGTGTGATCCTGAGCTAAAACTTTGAAAACATTCCAGGTCTTTTCTTTGAAATAACCAACTGATCGTACGCAGTCAGACTCTTACGAATGTCGACGGGACTGAAGTTTCTCACAGTATTTCCAAGATGGGAGATCTTCGGGCAGGTCCTTGTGAGGTGAGACCGGTGGGAAACAGTGACATGGCAAGGTCTGATCTGGCCGGCCTCTCAGATGAAGGTCACTCTTAGTCTAACGGCTCATTCGTTTTGAAAGAATGTCATGCCAAAACCTTTTTATCTAAAGAGCATAACACTCTTTGTTATGAGCGGCTTGTCTCCAGATCAGATTTAGGACATGTCGTTCCAAAAGTAAACTAACTGATCTCCTCTCAGAACAGCTCTTATCTTTCTCTGAATTAGTCCTTCGGGACGGTATTTTCTTCCGTCAATGTCCCAAAGATACCAGTGGATCATGACCCTACACAGCTAAAATAACTGTGTACATTTAACTCAATTTGAGTTTAATTTAACACTCCTGAAATGTTAAAATAACACCTTTGAATGTGTCAAATATGTACATCACTGACAGAGTACAATTTAACACTGAGTGTTTATTCATACACCCAACTGCAGTGTTATCTTCCCCACTAGCGTTAATATATCTACACTCTTTAAAGTTAAATACACACCTGCAATGTGCTAAACCTTTAACAATGACGTTTTTCGGTATTTTATGATGTTTTGGAATAAAATTATTGTGTGGATATAACTCTTTAAAAAGACTACGATGATCCACAATAAGATGTTTAGATAGTAAGTCATACCTTCAAGTGTGTGAATGCCTTGCTTAGACCCAGGGGATTAGCAGATTCAAAAGACAGTGCCGTTTGTGATGAGCCAGGATCTTCATTTGGAGCAGAGCGACGTCCAAAGGCCTTCGTGACTGCCTTACTGAAAGCAGCTGTGGGGCATTACTGAGGCTAGATGAGATAAGGCGTGTCGGAGACATCCCAGGCCTTTTGTTGATATGCAAAGTGTTTGATGTCAGTTTCGGCGCAGTTTGGTTTATGAAAAAAAACAAAAGTCATTTGTCATGTCGGAAAGCCTTACGCGGTGAACGCATCACCGTTAGTCTTTCGTTGTAATTTAGACCAATTCCAGAGAGCTATAAAACTCAATTAAAGGGATCGGGGGTTCCTTCTCTTGTTTGTAACATCCACAGATGTAGCCTACAGATCATCATTCTTCTGGAGACGGGGGAGCTGAGAAACGGTGATGTACCGGGCTGTTTCAGCCAAGAGAGACGCCTGCCAAGCAGAGGCCATAGGAGCTATAACCTACCTTGTAGGCTGCACTTAGCCTACCTCAAATCTTTCATTTGATTGAATTCCTTTAACACATGTACTCAACATGACCAACCGTCAGTGGCGGACTCAGGGGGGGGCAGGGGGGGGCGACCGCCCCCCTTCGTGCCTCCTTGGTTGAAAAAGCGCGCTAAAGTGCCGTAAAGAGTGGCGAATTACGAGAGAAAATCCGATAACGTGCTCAATGAGTGCCCTTCTAATGCCCTTACAGTGCCTACATGGTTGAAAAATTGCTCTCTAGAGTGGTGAATATGAGAGAAAGTGCCTTATTGGCTGCCCGTGTTGGGGAGAATGTGCCCTTTTAATTTTTTCGCCCCTGCCCTTCAAACAGTCTGAGTCCGCCACTGCCAACCGTTGTATGCAGTTGTTAGTACAGAGTGCACTGGAACTGCGGTTTGCACTCATAATTAAGTTTCTGGGTTGAGATGTGTGTTGAGATTGTCATGAAGAAGTACTAGTGTTCTCGCGGACCACACATCGTCAAATGAGACATCACTCAAGTGCGTGGCTCGGATTTACGAGATGGCAGATAATCTGACTTGTCAAGAGTTATGAACTGTTTTATTTCTAATTGATGTCGACCCAATTAACTACTTCGACAGTGTTATTGAATACTTGATTATGCGCAGATGTTGTGGATGACGTAGAACGTCTTCTGAAGAAAATATAGCAGAAACATAGATTCCGTATTATTTCAACTGATCTTTCATTTCAAAAGAGAGCGCTAACGATTTCTCTCTTTTGAGAGCTATAAGGCAACCACAAACCCTAAGTGCTGTGATCATTCAACACATTTACAGGCTTGCAGATTTCAAATTTAGGGAGACAACCAAATTATCTGGTGTTACTTATGACAGCTTTGGGAATCAGACTAGTGTTATCGTTTCACTGGAGAGTTTTTGATGGGCAGGAAATTCAGCTGAAAGTGTTTGGAACCCAGAGGTAAAAATGTGTGGGAAACATCTGAACGTGTTTCAATGCAGCGTTCCCCTGGTATATTAACAAGCTCTTAAAGTGGATGACACATAATCTTAGTTTGTTATTCCTAGCCTTAAGCAGTCATTTTAGTTTGATTTTTTTGTGTAAGACATGGAACGTCTGGCAACATTACCAGAGCGTTGAGTGTCTATTTGATTAGATTTAACCCTTATCCAAGTCACTCAGAGACTGTCTGAACCTCTCCCATGAGGGCCTGTGTCCTGTGGCCCAAGTCTGAACACCGTTATCAAACCATCTGCAGAAAAAGGAAGGTTGATTGCGAGTACTAAAGTTATTTTAGGTTCACACAATTGCTTTGTTAATAAGGAAAATCTGTTTTGTAGACTTTTGTGGGAACAGTTTTAGCTTGGGAGCAGTTAGAATAACATTTTTGCCATATTCATTTTCATAGTTTAGAGAAAAAGCCAGTGAGTCATTCACCAGGCATGTCTTGGCTGTTGTATAAAGAAGCTCGATAGTGTTTGTTGTGTTCAAACTAAGGAAAACCCAGCACTTTAGAACTTTTCTTCTCATAACTATTGTTGAAAGTCCCCCGTGTTTGTTTGAAGTCTTCATGCAGTGTGCCTTTGTTGACGTGACCCAAGCTGTCTCCGTAGAAACACTGATTCCCTCAGTTGTCCTAAATGTTCCCACTCCTTCGGACTGCTTTTGAACAATCTAAGATGTGACACTGTTGTCAGAAGGCATCTCTAGGGGGACACTTCCTAAACTTTAGTGGCCTGCCCCCCCCCTTCCCAAACACACACACACACACACACACACACACACACACACACAACACACTCACACACACACACACACACTCACACACAGACACAGCCTTATCATGCCTCAGTTCTCATCTGCAGAGGGGAAATAGTTAGGTGACATATGCGTGTAGGACAGGCATGAACCGTGGCCACCAAATAGTTCTGTGTTTCAAATATTTTACATTTTGGTGTTCAATAGCTTTGAGGACCTTGAGGTAATCTGTCCAAAAACCTTATCATGGTGATCAGAGATGTTATCCAGTACAGGGAGCACCGGGTGCGACAACTGTCGGTTTGACTCGTCCACCATCCTCTCATTGTGAGTTTCTTTTTTGAGAGTATTTGTCATGTAAATCTAGTTCCACTCACAGCTGGTGTGGCTTAGCCAAGTTCTGCTCAAACACCACATGGTTTCAATCACATCCGTTTCATTTTCGATGACGAAAAAACAACTCTTAACTTTTCACGGCACAACACCAACCTTGTTTACTAAGTGTGTAACGAGTCCTGTATGTGTAAAAAAAATCATAAAAAAGCGGGCAAATCCACAAACACACCCAGAAGAGTCGTTCAAAAGCTGCGGCTTCGCTACCGTGAGGAGAGGAAACTCCTCTTGTTCATGTGTTCTGTGTGAATCTGAAACGACGAGACGTGACACCTCATCTCTAGCGTTTCCCCCTGGCGTTGCCACAGCGACTCCCCCTGGCGTTGCCACAGCGACTCCCCCTGGCGTTGCCACAGCGACTCCCCCTGGCGTTGTCACGGCGTTTCCCCCTGGCGTTGCCACGGTCAGGAGACCTGTCTGTCCTCCTGCTGGGATTCTCTCTCCTCAGACGGTTTTGAGACGTCCTCGCTGCGCTCCAGAGTTTGGGCTGCCGTGCGAGGCCCCCGTGCGAGGCCTCCGTGTTGGGCTGAGAGGGCCTGATGCTGGCTTCTGTCACCAGAACCCTGTGAGGTCAGAAACAACCCATCAGCGCTGTGTCACATGTTTTCATGTCTGTGATTTAAACTGACTCTGTGTGGCCTCTGAGTTGTAATACTGAACAGTTTACCGTTGTGATCTAGCGGATGTGTTGAAGGAGTAATGAGCTGAACCGTATACACTCACACAGACACTGATGCACTGTTAATGTTCCCCACTATTAATGACAAATGATCTCATTTCAGTTTGTCCGTAGGAAAATACTGATCAAGCGTTGGTGTGCTTTGTGGAGAATGGCAGTTCTTGAGAGTATCACGTGCAGCAGTTTCTCAGCGCAGATGTCAAACATCGTTGATTACTGGTGCTCAGGGAGCCGGCCCTCCCTCTTGAGCTCCACAGCGATGTCCTTAGATGAAGTCTCTCTGATCAGTTATGTTTCTGGGTGACTGGACAGTCAGTTTCTGTCCTCAGCGTTCGTCTCAGTCGGATGTGTTCCAGCGGGGTGAACAGGCCTGACGAGCAGCCTGATGAGCCCAGTGTGCTGGGTGTGTTTCTGGGTGTGTTTCTGGGTGTGTTTCTGGGTGTGTTTCTGGGTGTGTTTCTGGGTGTTTTCTGGGTGTGTTTCTGGGGGTGTTTCTGGGTGTGTTTCTGTGAGTAATGAAGGCCGGGTGGTTTCGCTGTGTCGGGTCCGTGTGACTGAGAGTCGACAGCTGCCTCGCATGTGGAGGTCTGGGGACCGGCGGGCCTCTCTCCCTCCGCCGGACCCCCCTGGAGGGGAGCCTGACGAGGTGAGAACACGCTCACGTCTGGACCCTGGCCCTCCTCAGACGCTGTGAGACGGGCCGTGGAGGCAGGACGACCTCTGGGTCTCCTCTGGGTCTGTGGGAAGGGGTTGTGTGGAGCCTGGCCGCTTGAGGGACTTGGTCGCAGCTTGGGAGGGAGTGTGATACTCATGGTTGGGGCAGCAGGTGGGAGGGAGTGTGATACTCATGGTTGGGGCAGCAGGTGGGAGGGAGTGTGATACTCATGGTTGGGGCAGCAGGTGGGAGGGAGTGTGATACTCATGGTTGGGGCAGCAGGTGGGAGGGAGTGTGATACTCATGGTTGGGGCAGCAGGTGGGAGGGAGTGTGATACTCATGGTTGGGGCAGCAGGTGGGAGGGAGTGTGATACTCATGGTTGGGGCAGCAGGTGGGAGGGAGTGTGATACTCATGGTTGGGGCAGCAGGTGGGAGGGAGTGTGATACTCATGGTTGGGGCAGCAGGTGGGAGGGAGTGTGATACTCATGGTTGGGGCAGCAGGTGGGAGGGAGTGTGATACTCATGGTTGGGGCAGCAGGTGGGAGGGAGTGTGATACTCATGGTTGGGGCAGCAGGTGGGAGGGAGTGTGATACTCATGGTTGGGGCAGCAGGTGGGAGGGAGTGTGATACTCATGGTTGGGGCAGCAGGTGGGAGGGAGTGTGATACTCATGGTTGGGGCAGCAGGTGGGAGGGAGTGTGATACTCATGGTTGGGGCAGCAGGTGGGAGGGAGTGTGATACTCATGGTTGGGGCAGCAGGTGGGAGGGAGTGTGATACTCATGGTTGGGGCAGCAGGTGGGAGGGAGTGTGATACTCATGGTTGGGGCAGCAGGTGGGAGGGAGTGTGATACTCATGGTTGGGGCAGCAGGTGGGAGGGAGTGTGATACTCATGGTTGGGGCAGCAGGTGGGAGGGAGTGTGATACTCATGGTTGGGGGCAGCAGGTGGGAGGGAGTGTGATACTCATGGTTGGGGCAGCAGGTGGGAGGGAGTGTGATACTCATGGTTGGGGCAGCAGGTGGGAGGGAGTGTGATACTCATGGTTGGGGCAGCAGGTGGGAGGGAGTGTGATACTCATGGTTGGGGCAGCAGGTGGGAGGGAGTGTGATACTCATGGTTGGGGCAGCAGGTGGGAGGGAGTGTGATACTCATGGTTGGGGCAGCAGGTGGGAGGGAGTGTGATACTCATGGTTGGGGCAGCAGGTGGGAGGGAGTGTGATACTCATGGTTGGGGCAGCAGGTGGGAGGGAGTGTGATACTCATGGTTGGGGCAGCAGGTGGGAGGGAGTGTGATACTCATGGTTGGGGCAGCAGGTGGGAGGGAGTGTGATACTCATGGTTGGGGCAGCAGGTGGGAGGGAGTGTGATACTCATGGTTGGGGCAGCAGGTGGGAGGGAGTGTGATACTCATGGTTGGGGCAGCAGTGGGAGGGAGTGTGATACTCATGGTTGGGGCAGCAGGTGGGAGGGAGTGTGATACTCATGGTTGGGGCAGCAGGTGGGAGGGAGTGTGATACTCATGGTTGGGGCAGCAGGTGGGAGGGAGTGTGATACTCATGGTTGGGGCAGCAGGTGGGAGGGAGTGTCATACTCATGGTTGGGGCAGCAGGTGGGAGGGAGTGTGATACTCATGGTTGGGGCAGCAGGTGGGAGGGAGTGTGATACTCATGGTTGGGGCAGCAGGTGGGAGGGAGTGTGATACTCATGGTTGGGGCAGCATGTCCATCCAACTGTTCGTTACAGATACATGGTTTCGTGTGAACAGAGGGAATGTACTCGATGAAAACATACTGTACAGACATGGTCTACACACAAGGCATGTTTAATTGGTACAAACAATCTATTGGTAGATGTATTTTTTGGCGTAGACATTGGAGTGACAAGCGCCGCTACCTTGATCCTGGATAGTGTGGTTGTCAGTTTATTTATATAGACAAATAAAGATTAGCCAAAGAAATGCTCAAACGATTATATCAAATAAAGGAAATTGAATCACTGTGTGCATCTCCAGTATCACTGACTTAGCTGTCTTCGCGGTAATCTCAACTCTGTGGAGAGTTTCAATTTACTCAGCTTGGCTGCGAGGCTAAACAGAAATCTGCATACGTCAGACTGGAGTCAGTCATGTCCTGGAGGAGGAGAAAAAGTAGTTCCCATCCAAACCTTTGAATTGTTTTTGTGTGAATATTTTGGGGTAAAACTTGACTCGACTCGAGTTCATCATGACCCCAAAGTGATGCAAGGCTCTGATAATAGACTGGATGATGTGGGATGGCGTCTTATTAATAAACTGTACTTTCAATATCGCTCCAACTCTTTCCGTCTGCGGTGAAGGGAACAGACCCTGGCTGTAGTTGACCTGGTCAGCCTCTCTCTTAGGGAACAGTCCCTGGCTGTAGTTGACCTGGTCAGCCTCTCTCATAGGGAACAGTCCCTGGCTGTAGTTGACCTGGTCAGCCTCTCTCTTAGGGAACAGTCCCTGGCTGTAGGTGACCTGGTCGGCCTCTCTCTTAGGGAACAGTCCCTGGCTGTAGTTGACCTGGTCAGCCTCTCTCTTAGGGAACAGTCCCTGGCTGTAGTTGACCTGGTCAGCCTCTCTCTTAGGGAACAGTCCCTGGCTGTAGTTGACCTGGTCAGCCTCTCTCTTAGGGAACAGTCCCTGGCTGTAGTTGACCTGGTCGGCCTCTCTCATAGGGAACAGTCCCTGGCTGTAGTTGACCTGGTCAGCCTCTCTTGTACCATGTGGTCTTGATGTGGTGCTTCTCATGCTTCTAAGATCCCAGGTCAGAGCCTGTCATAAGGCACACTTGGCTACAGATCTTCTGAGTTTACACACATCGTCCGTGTGGTACCCAGTGGTAAAACATGGAACTGGAGTTTGCCTGGACTGGATTACAGACTAATGTTCACAACATTACATTTAGCAGACGCTTTTATCTAAATGTATTTGGATAAAACATGGGATACATGGAGAGAGGGAGTGCCCCTTCAAACAGGTCATGAAGCTGGTGGCCAAAGTTCATGTCTGTCCTACATGCATCTGTCATATATATACACACAGCATATAAACAGTATAACATTATATACATGTTGTGTATATATAACAAGTCTTGGCTGGTTCGTAGTTCATCTAATACTTGTCTGCATGGTTTATTTGGATGGAAACTATTAACCAGACAAATCAAAGATTTGATTAGAAAGTTCAACACCCAACCGCTATTCATTTATAACTGTCAGAGTTTCAGCAAGGACATTTTTTGATTGACAGTTTACATGAGTGGGCTTGGTCGTTGATATGAGCTGTCCACACATCCACTTTCTGTGACGAATGGACCGGCTCCACAGTGTGCTGGCTGTTTCAGGACCGGCTGTTTCAGTGTGCTGGCTGTTTCCTACAAAACACAGAGCAAGGATGGGACACATTTGATTCCCATTGAACAGTCACAGCCATTTACTTCCCTACATTTTGTATATATACAATACATTTGGGCCTGTATAAACAGTAACTGGTGTTTATTCTTTAAATGATTCACAGGGAAAGGGCATAACAATTTTCCACACATCCATTGCAATTTCTTATGGGCTGTTTACGACGTAATGACCAGCTACATCTTTCATGGAATAAAAACAGTGCTCATGCGAGCACCAGTAGGTTTGTGTGACAAGTGAAAATAAACAGGAAGGAAGAGGAAGCTACTGTGAAACACATCCACCACTCTCAGTCATTACTCTTCATGTCCACCTCAGTGCTCAGTTCAGTTCACTACAGCTTGTCTAATTATAACGATGACTGGCAGACTGAAGCAAGATATTTTGAAGTAGATTAGACGCTACCTTGCTAAAAGAAGGTCACCACCGCAAGCATGCCGTTATTGTTTACATGGCTTGTCACTAGAAGAGAAGTGGTTTTCCTGAACCTCAGGATCTTCCGGATCTCTGCAGAGCAGCTAAAGGTGTTCCAGAGGTCAACATGTGCGTTTCACATCAAACCTTTTCCAGTTTGAGTCTGTTGTAGTGTGTCGAGCCCTGACTACAGTGGGTGTGGTGCTCACTTGGGTCAACACCTGATACACGGCCTAACGTCACCTGGGTCAACACCTGATACACGGCCTAAACCAGCTGGGTCAACACCTGATACACGGCCTAACGTCACCTGGGTCAACACCTGATACACGGCCTAAACCAGCTGGGTCAACACCTGATACACGGCCTAACGTCACCTGGGTCAACACCTGATACACGGCCTAACGTCACCTGGGTCAACACCTGATACACGGCCTAACGTCACCTGGGTCAACACCTGATACACGGCCTAACGTCACCTGGTTCGACACCTGATACACGGCCTAACGTCACCTGGGTCGACACCTGATACACGGCCTAACGTCACCTGGGTCAACACCTGATACACGGCCTAACGTCACCTGGGTCGACACCTGATACACGGCCTAACGTCACCTGGGTCAACACCTGATACACGGCCTAACGTCACCTGGGTCGACACCTGATACACGGCCTAACGTCACCTGGGTCAACACCTGATACACGGCCTAACGTCACCTGGGTCAACACCTGATACACGGCCTAACGTCACCTGGGTCGACACCTGATACACGGCCTAAACCAGCTGGGGTCTCTAAACCAGGGCTTGAGAACAGCCACCTGCGATTGGATAAAACCTAATTGACCCCACGCGAAAAGATCACTTTTCTGTGTGGTAGTTGATTGAAGATGTGTTTGTGTAGAGGACACTGTGTCCTCTGTCAGGCAGTCCCTGTGTGTGCTGGAGGAGGTGTGTGAAGCCCAAAGGTTCTTGAGGTAGAGGATCGCTAAACAGCACGGTGTAGATATGGGTAGAATGAGCCCAAATATCTCTTCTAAGTTTCTATGTGTTATGAATGGGGTTCTGCCATCCAAGATCCATTTGATAACTCATTTAGGATCTTTTGGACCAGCGTGACCCACAAAACAAATCAATAAACCAGTAGCTGCAGGCTATCGTGTTCCTCCCTGTAGCTTGTCTTTCACAGGCACATTCCCACAGGAATAGAACTACCACGCTGCATGTGCCAAAAATGCTCGACATGTCACTGCAGGACTCAATTCAATGATTTAGCAATCAGTCGTGCGCTTTTTTTCTCGTATTTTCTTGTCTTTCTTTCCCAGTTTTACATTTCCAGGAAGTAAATTGTGCATGTCACATCATTCAGTCTGACCCCCCCGACAACATCACATTCTGTTTAGACAGAGAGAGAAGACAATTTCTCATATTCGCACACGCACGTACACACACACACACACGCACACACACACACACACACACACACTCACACAGCCCTGTTGGCCTTAGTTAAGGGAGAATAAACTTTGGGTGGTCTGTTTGTGGCGGTCTGGAATAAGTCACGCCGGTCTCTCTCCACACACCCCCCTGTCCCCCTGGTCTCTCTCCACCACCCCCCCTGTCCCCCTGGTCTCTCTCCACCACCCCCTGTCCCCCTGGTCTCTCTCCACCACCCCCCTGTCCCCCTGGTCTCTCTCCCCCACCACCCCCTGTCCCCCTGGTCTCTCTCCCACCACCCCCCTGTCCCCCTGGTCTCTCTCCACCACCCCCTGTCCCCCTGGTCTCTCTCCACCACCCCCTGTCCCCCTGGCTTGGTTTGGGGCTGGCCGTCTCCCTGCCCAGCCCTCAGCTCTCCAACTGAGCCTTCCCCCTCCGACCCGTGGGCTGGACCCCGTTCCTGGCCACGCCGGCCTGGTGAACAGGTATCCGTGGAGGTCATGGCGTCAGCCCCAGCTCCAGCTCCAGCCCCATCCCCGGCCCAGCTCCACTCCGCCCATCCCCATCCCCAGCTCCAGCCCAGCTCCAGACCTAGCCCAGCTCCAGACCCAGCTCCCGGCTGCAGAGTGAACCCTGGCAGACGGGGTGAAAGAGTTGTTCTCGGGTCTCCTCTGTTTTCAAGCGCGATGAATGAGACGGCCATGTCCGCCGTCGGAAGAAAAGGTGCAATTTAAACCGCACCTGGAAACGTCGCTTGTATAGAAATGCTGGTGGTGTCCCGGCAGAGTCGTGTTGCACCGTCTAGACAACACGTCTCTTCAGGCTTTCACAGCTCGGCGCATTAGGTTAGGATTTGGCAGGTCAGCGTCTGTTCCCTTGATAACCCACTCCACCCCAACACTCCACCCCAACACTAGGCCCTCTAATATGGGATGTTCTCCTCTCCCCAGGGGCACTCGCTTATCTATCTCTCTCTCCTCCTCTCTCTCCCCTCTCTCTCCTCCCTCTCTCTCTCTCTCGCTCGTCACTCTCTCTCTCTCTCTCTCCTCTCAAAATTCAATTCACGTTGGGATGTTCTCTCTCTCTCTCCTCTTCCTCTCTAATCTCTCTCTCTCTCTCCTTCTCCTCTTTTCTCTCCTTTCTCCCTCCTCCTTTTGTTTTCCTCTCGGTTCTGTCTGACAGCTTCCCTGTTCCTCTAGCCTCTTGGTTCAGAATGTTAGCTTCCTTTGCTCCTGTCTCCATCAGGCTTTTCTGTGATATCATTATTTTACGGTAGATTCATTTCAGTTTTGGTGAGAAAAAAAAGACAGTGGTATAATTTATGCCGTTCTTGTTGTTTTGAGCGGTACTTATCTCTCAGTCCTCGCAGTCCCCCTTCATTTTTCAAACCGAAATATGTCCTATGCCCTGGGGCCATCAGTTGTAGAGTTGTTTGTAACGATGTATTACGTTGTGTTTGCTAATTTTATTGTGCAAGTTTTTGACAACTGCCATCTGCCACCGACCCGTGTTTGTAAAAACACGGTTCCTGACTAGAAGGTGTGTTTCTAAAACCCTCCCACTGAAATAAAGATCGCCCCACATCAACATGTTCTGTCAGATCCCTGAATCCTAATATCCTCATTCTATCCGTAAGTTGAAACACTATACTTTTAACAACTCTGTTGGTATGAATTGCTCAAAGACCTCACTTACTTTCATTAATAATCGATACAACTCTATTCCCCCCCCCCCCCCTCCCCATGCCCTTGGCTGCCTTTAAGCTATCTTGTTTTTTTCTGAGGTGTGGGTTTGTGTGTGTGTCCGGGTGACGTTTAAGAATAAACGCTCGGTGGATTGACAGCATTAAATGATCAGCTGCCTGTTGGAAAAATCATTTCAGATGACATCATTGTTCCTGGTCATCCCAGCACTTAACTCTGTGTTATCTTTTATGTTTTGAGATATCTCCCCCTCCAGTCATAATTTAAACCACATCTTGGATTGACCGTTAGCTGAGTACACATCACGCGCGGGTCGCAAGTCGGATCATAAAAACCCCTCCTCACGTGAAGACATTAGAAAACAGAGTCCTATCAGAACTATGGAGTATAAAGTTCCTGTCGTGATGA
>CAEFZP010002428.1:142500-163261 GCA_903064625.1 Mallotus villosus | reverse complement strand
GAGGGAAGAACTTGACAGGTACGGTATATAGTTATGCGTCAGGTTATGTTGTGCCGTGGGTGTCTTTGTAACCTACATGTTTATGTGTGGCTCTGTCCTCGCTGTGCTCGATAAGTGCGATCAATGGAAACGTATTCACACCGTCAGACCGAATGTGAATTATGCTAACTTTCCAGGTATTCTGAAAGGATCCAGCACATTACTCTACACAGTACATGTTTTCTCAAGGAAGAAATTTGGTCGACTTGATTTTTGCCTGAATCAATTGATATTGTTTCATCTCAGCTCCCTTTACTCTCCGTAACCTTGTGCTGCTGTAAACAGGCATGGAAGCCGGGCTCGTCAACACAGCACTTGTCAACCATCTTAAAGCTCAGAGTCCTTTCATTCTGTCCAAAGTATGTTCTCTCCCCACATCACAGGAAGCGTAAACACACTTCAGAAAGGTACGCACATAAAAGGTATCTCCCTCCATGGCGGCAGATTTCCATTCCAGGAACTACTTTCCATTTCCATTTCTGACGTCTGTAATTCTCTTGATGTTTTGAAACATCCTCTCTGATTATTTGACTTTGTAGACAATAACAATAATATGGGATTCGTTGTTTTGAGGGGAATCTTAAAGACTCGCCGTCGAATCAACGCTCGCTCATTGTTCAAATGGATTGTGAGGTTGCGTGGGTGTTTGTGCATGTGTCTGAAATGTTTACTGTATGAGATTGTGTCGATAGAGGACTGCTGTGTGTGTGTGTGTCGTAAAGACCTACAGTACATGGTAAATTCATGAGAAAAGCAATGTGAGGAGGAGTGTGTGTGTGTGTGTGTGTGGAGGGCCTCTTCATCCATGTTATAAGGGGTTTGGGCACCCAGCGGTTCCTTCAGCCAAGACCCTGAGTGGGGGGGATATTAAGTGGTGTTGACAGGCTCCACCAGAGACCACCCCTCAAGTTGACTGAACACAGCCCTGCCCATGTCACCACGATGGCCTGATAAACAGCCTTCGTGACTCATACATCACCTGAGAGACACATTCTGAGGTGCAGAAATGCAGCCCACTGCCTACCCTCCTCCAGGCCATGTGTGTGTGTGTGTGTGTGTGTGTGTGTGTGTGTGTGTGTGGTGTGTGTGTGTGTGTACGCACGTGAAAGTGTGTGTACGCGTGTTTGTGATTGCACGCGTGAGTGTGTGTCACCGTGCTGTGGATCACATCCAGTCTCTCATCTGCATTATGAGTAATCTATGGTAGCTAATTGAGCCCACAGGCAGTTGGTTTCAATGAAGGCTCCTGCATTTTTCAAGCAAAACAGGCAATAGTGAGCTCTCAGGGGGGGTTACTCACTGTCTAGAGGCAAACAGAGCAGAACTCCTACCGTGTTCATTAGCTGTCATTGATCAGTGAATCAGTCCCAGTGCACCTCTCATGCCACTGTCGAAATATTGCCACTTTTCTACCATAAAAAAAGCATTTATAAAGGTAAAGAAAATTGAGCTAGAGCAGCATTTTCCTCCTTCAATTTTTCACTCCGTGTTTTCGATGCGTACGAGCCCTAGCTCTTCCAACCCACAGCACAGTGCATATGCAGACTTTTCTGTGCATTAGACCTATTCATCCGATAGCCTCCGAATATCAATATGGTGCCGGTATTTGCACATTTTGTTATTGGCTTTCTTCAGTGGTCATCACAATGTAGCTGGCTACTCCGTCACCGAGCAGATGTACCGTTCTGTAAGGCTGCTGAGGTGTACGCACGCTGATAAACGGCTGAGACAATACCATAAATAATGCAGAGGAGCCGAGAGGGTGAGTGAGAGTGAGACTCCACTCCCAGATAGCCTGAACTTCTCAGGATGCGTCCAGCGTAAGCGTCCTGTCCGACATCATCAACGTCAAACAGGCCTTGCCCCTGTGGTAGACAAGCGCCACCCGAAGGGTCCCGTCTTTCCGGTGGGGCTATCCCGTCCCAACAAACGGAAAGGTCAGCGCATCCGCCCGGGACAGCGCCAGCACAGCTCGTCAGCGGTCTCTCACCTTTGAGGAGACTGTGAAGAAACCCTCTCGGAACACTTTCTACCCCCGTTTTTAAGTCTCACTTTATTTCACCCCTAGTTATCTCTTCCTCATTCTTAACGGAAGAGATGCTCGTGGTGATGAGCTGCTCGCGACAAAAAAAGCCCCTCGGCCCGCTGGCTGTAGAACGTAACAATGAGATATATTCTACGAGTGACAGCCCAGAGTTTAAGTGGATATATAGGGGGGAATTAAATCAATATTTCAGAATTCTAGTAAGGAAGTGGGGGGAAAGGGCTATTATCTAGCCATAATTGTACCTATAGGGCCTGTCTTTTTAGATGTAGGCCTATTAATATCTACAATCTTTACAATCTCAATCGCTAGTCCACAACTCAGCTAGGTAGAGGATGTATATGTCTCTCTCTCTCTCTCCAATTTACAGGATTCTCTTTATTCTCCTTGTGTCTGGAAACGGCTTCTCTTTTCATTTGCAGATGTGTCTGGCTGATACGCTATGCCAGCATGTATGCTCAATCTTCTGCGCCAGGGGGATTCTTTGAAGCCCTTTACATCGACGACTCGGCGTAATATACGTTGAAGAGGGAGGGATCATTAGTGTCATCATGACCACTCCACGCTGAAGGCAAATTAATTTGGATAGTGCTTACATCATTCGAGAGACGAACACAAGGGCTAAGGCTAGAGTCCTCCATGTTGACTAGAACCTCCCTCAAGGACGGTGTGCCCAGAAATGGAATGATATGAATGCGCCCATTGCACAGTTTCAAAATGCCCACATTCATTCAAATGCTCTGCTGATTCACTCACCACGGTAACCCAGCCTATATGAACAACAGTGCTGTCTGTGTGTGAACCGTACTGCACGTCTAGCCAGCTCTTTGCTCCACACTAATGAAGTATGGGGAAACATAAATCACATATAAGCATAAACATCAATAAACCAAAGGTTTATGAAAACAAAACGCCCCATGACACTAAAACAAGATAATCAGATGCACTGACTTCCGTTATTAAACAAGATATGCTGCACTCGGCATAAACAAGCTGATCAATACATATATATATATATAAAAAACTGCCACACAAATATTAAAAGAATTGATTAGGGGTGATTCAGCAGAGAGGTCTGTGGGTTTACAGGATATTGGCCTGCATTAATGGTGGACCTGAAGGTGAGGTTATACTGTAGTCATGACAAATAACCTCCCAGTCATTCCTGGCACTTTATTTGGGGTAGTTACAGAAAATGAAAATCTCCACCCTCCATCAGACTGTAGTTTACTTACTCTACATATAGTTTTATGTCTAGACCCATCTGGGCTTAATAAAAGGATGCTGTAACTGTCCAGTGCTGTAATAAAGAGATGCACTGTAGCCCTGACGCCACGCTTTGCTTTCAGTTATGACCGCATGAAAAACAATAGCGCCGTAAAAAGATAAAAGGTACGCGTGGAAGAGTGGTGTCTTTTACACAGTGCTGCTCCAGTTCTTCAGTTCTTCAGAGCCACCACGTCGCAAGCTGTGTCAGAACAAAATGGATGGAGGGACCTTATAAAGCCACCCCAAATATCCACATGCAGTATCAAACTTCCCTTGTCAGGATAAGAAAAAAGGGAAAAAAACGGATTCTCCAGGAAAAAGCTGCAACGACAGAAATTCTCCTCTCGGCCTTCAGGGCTTTGTCCTCTGTCTGTAACAGTGGCTTCCCTAAAATAGCTGCTGTGTTTCCTCACCAAAACTGTGTTTTCTTTCATTCGTCCCAGCGGAGACCCACCCAGGACCCAAGTGAGTTGTGGAGCCTGTCGAAGCGTAGCCATCGAGCCTGGGGTGGGGGAACCTGACGATCCCCGTCCCCAGAAAGACAGCAGCCCAGGGGCCATGTGGGGCCACGTGGGGCCCAGGGGCCTTGCACTGACACCAGCCAGGACCCGGTCACTGGGAGATAGATGGTGCTCTCCCTGTCTGTCTGTCTAGCACTGCATTACTGCTTGTGTGTGTGCTCCCCGGTCCCCCTCGCTCCACTGCTGCCTGCACAGAGAGAACACCGCAGACTCTACGTCTCGTGTGTCTCCGTCGCTTACGTTGCACTGTGGGATATTGGAGGTTAGTGGGTGAGTCATTTCAAACGCGACCAACCGTACTGATTTATGCAGTTTAATTCATGTCCTGCTATGTACTGTAAATGGGATTGTTTTCCCAAACTGACAGGAGCCAGTAAAATAAAGTTGTCGAGGCATATGAGATGATCAACATCTAGTGCACGTGTCTGGCACGGAAACATGTGGCTTATTCCCAAAGATTTATTTATCAATTTCTTGTGTCATTTTAGTGGCTCACACGAGCACACCTGGTGTTGACAGACTAATGACCCATAGCTCAAATGATTACCATTAATTAGTTTGCAAGGGGGGCTACGGGGGAGCAAGGAATCCAAGACGACTTTTAATAGCAGGGCACTGAAATACGTTTGCCATGGCAACCGATGACACCACGGTGTTGAAAATCAAATGTCAAGACTTTGGCAAACTCCTGATTGTCCTTCACAGAATTAATGCAGCCTAACCTCATCACAGGAACGGTTACCTACTGCCTTTTGAGACCTTGGGTCCTCAAGAGCACTTACCGATCAAAACACCAGGCAATTGTCGGAGGAAGAAATGAGTTGTGAAGATACTGGAGCAGCACACACACACACACGCGCACACACACACGCACACACACGCACACACACACATAAAGACAGGCACAATTAAGCTCAGACAGAGCCTGGTTCATTTGATGTCATCCTTACTTGTATCGTAAGCAAAACACACATACACACAAAGCAAAACGCACACACACACACAAGCCCGAAACACACACATGGACACACATAAGCACATGCACACACAAACGCAGACAAAGCATGTTGGATTTGAATTCATCCTTACCTGTATTCATTTGGCTTTAGCTTTTCAGAGGTGTCATGGCTGAAAAGAAAAAGAAACAGGAACATAAGCTCAATGAAGACAGCCTGAGAACCAGGGATTTAGAGCACATTGTGGCTACAGGTAAAGAGCCTACATGGACAGCTACTGCAGTGTCAAAGCGTGTCCTATCAGCATGCACATTCCCTGAGGCTGTTCCAGTGTTCCACACAAGACCAGTCGGTGCTCTCCCATATTATTGCCCACCTAACGAGGAGGCTCCCTGATGGGAGGATGAATGAGCAAGATCACAATCAACCTCCCTCCCTTGAACCCCCCCACCCCCCTCCTTCACTCCCCTCCCCCCCTCACTCCCACCCCCCCCCCTCCCCTCGTCTCCGTGCAGCAACCTTGCCATAGCTAACAGGAAGCAGAGGGCACAGTGCTTTATTTAATTAGCCACTGCAGCTGAGTGCTCATGTGGAACCGGAGCGCCCCTCGGAACACAAACGGGGTGGGGGGGGGTGCAGAGGAAGGAGATGGATCGGTGCCCTCCCCCATGGGGGGAGAAGTAGCTGGCGACGGCGCCTCTGGAACCCGGGGTCAGGCGACGCGGATGATGACGTCGGCGGTGTAACTCATCCCGGAGAGACGGGGCGCTCACACGGCCCTTTCGTCCTCCACGTCCCCGTGTCCCCCCCCCGTCCCCCCCGCCGGTGTCCCCTTCTCTCCTCCCAAAGACCGTTTTAGACACGCCTTTACGCAATTACTATCTAATCTAATATTCTAATCGGGACGGACGTGAGCTGCATCGGTTGTTTCGCAGGGTTGCCGAGAAGCGGCGGAGAAGGAGAGAGAGGGGAGAGGAGCGTCGGGGCCTCCAGTTTGACTGCTTTCATTAGGTTTGACAACACTCATTATTCCACATGATTTAAGAGGTGCTATTTCTACCATATCTCTTGCCGTGTGACAATGATCCGCTGGCCTTCTCTTCACGGACTAGTAGATAACCTCTAAGAGGACACCAACCCTCGGTCTGGCCTGCTCTGTACACATAGCACACAACATGATGAACACAGCCCCTGAGGGAGAGGAACTCCCTAAGCACACTTTCAAACTCTCCCCCCAGCCCTGTGTGTATCACTAACCGGAAATGCCTTGTACTCATACTGTATGTTTACCTCAGAAACACTATGGGGGGCATGCGGCGAAGATTTGAACTTCTGTTATGGTTAAGTGTTGTACAGTGGAAACAAAGCTCAACCCAGAGACGCATGAAACGAGCGATGGGAGATGCTGACTCCGAGGTGACGCTGGCACGTTTGATCCAGAGCCGAGTACAAATACTTCACGTGGAACGTACAGCAGACGATCACGGATCAAGAAGAACGCAGCACCAAACCGTATTTTTTTGGCGAGAGTCAGAGTCGAGGAACGGCCTGTGTTCATGTGCATGGCTGCAGTGTTCATGTGCATGGCTGCAGTCCTTAAACACAGCCCTGTGAAGCATGGGGACATGTGTCTTTCTAATGAGCGCTCCTGCAGCCATCCTGTGGCCTATATTCGCTAATGAAGCCATCGCAACTGACTATCTACATATCTTTAGGAGCTAACGGTGGACTAGTGGGGAGTCAGCAGCACACTCAGGGGAGCACCACAAACAGCTGAATGTGTGCTAAGGCAGGACAGCCTTCACTTCCCCACTGGCATCCCACGACGCAGTACAGACTGGGACCTGTTACACAACCCAACATCAATGGTCACTCCCCAAACGACGTCGTCTTCTCATAAAAGCCGTAGCCATGTCACGTTCAGGTCGATGGCGAGAAAGCAAAACAGAAAAGACAGGGACTAAAGTCTGGTTTAGGAGGCCTCTCTGATGTGAGAGCTTACAAGAGCTTATGGAGCCTGGCTAGACAAGTCTACATGACGCCAGGCATGGTTTGAACCGAGAACAAGGGTTGTATTCCCCCGGGGGGAGAGGAGAGAGACGGTAACACCAGGGGACAGCACTCTCCCCTGCTTTGTTGCTTTATGTAAGGGGTTGTGAACGCAGGGGGTTCTGTGTCCTGTTGGATGGTACGCCCTGGGGAGGGTGGGATTTCCTTCTCCCTAGGTAGACGTCTGCCTGTCATCCTCGTCCAGATGTGCCTCGCACCCCCCCCTGACGAAGCCGCGTCAACCGTGAGGGAGGAGAGAAAACTCCACAACAGAGGTGACTTTGAGTCGGAAACAGCTGCCTGTGCTGTTGTCTGTGTGAAGTCACCTTTAATATCCCCCCCCCACCCACCCCCATCGGCCCCCCGCCTCCTTAAAAAATCAACAAGACATTTAGGGTGATGAGCTTGCACGCTGTAATATGGTTCAGCCAATTTTCAACCCATCCCTCAAAGGCGGAGCCCTCGGAGAAGAGGAGATGGGTGACAGCCGGCCATTCATTCGGCTGCAAGCATTATAGGGCATGACATTAGCTAGTCCCCCACCTTTGCAGGACCTTGACTCGGCACGGGTAAAGACGGGGTTAATTCAGTCACGCAGTGCCGAGCCCATTTTCACATTCCTCTCCCCGTTCTGAGGGTGTTTCAAATTGCTCTTTCTGATGATGCTTCCTCAGTGAAAGAACTGGGTCACGATGAGTCCTCTCTGTGCTCAGCCAGGGCCCTGTTGCTATGGCCAGTAGCTGCTCTGAGCCCAAGAGGCAGGGAGAGATAGGAGGCAGGGGAGGCAGGGAGAGAGGGGAGGCAGGGAGAGATGGGAGGCAGGGGAGGCAGGGAGAGATGGGAGGCAGGGAGAGAGGGGAGGCAGGGAGAGAGGGGAGGCAAGAGAGGCAGGGAGAGATGGGAGGCAGGGCACGCAGGGTGAAGGGAGACAGAGGTGGAAGGAGGGGCAGGGAGAGAGAGGGGCTGGAGCTGGGCAGAGAGATGGGAGCCAGCCTGACAGTAGGCTGCTCTCAGATTACAGCCCTGCTTTAAACAGGACATCATGCCCAGATTACAAAACTCATTTCAGAGAGGAGGTGGGGAGGTGAGGATTGGGGTTGGGGAAGGCGTGTGCGTGTGCTCGCGTGTGCGTTCGTACGTGCGCACGCATGTGTAGACGATGGGGAGGGATGTGCAAGATTCCGTGTCCTAAGGCTCTGCCAGTTTCAAGAGAATCCTGGATCGGAGGCATCCTGTTTGCTAAACATTGCTCACCAAGCTCTCCGCCTTTCAAAGCAGCAAAGGAGAAGAGGCCTCCGGTTGAAATACACGAGCCCAGGTCCCCAGTTATCATTGGTTATTGTTCCAATCAGGCTGCCTTTGAAAGGGGAGACGAGCTCTCCCCTGGACAGCTCATTAAGATAAAACACAAACGCTGCTCCCCCATCATCCTGGATTTATTAAAGTGGGCTTCATTTCAGCTCCTTTGTCTTGCACAGGAACCTCTCCCTTTGTCGGTGCAATTGGAGCCAGATGGCAAAACAAAGCCCGTGTCTGGAGTGTTTAAGGAGGTCTCTCTCTCCTCTCTCTCCAAAGGCAGGCCCGGTGGTTGAGCTTCTCTATTTCACCCTCCGCCTGCCCTGCCCCCCCCTACCTGGCCTGCACAGGTGTGCCGTGAGAGGGCGGCGGGGGGTGGGCGATTAGGACTCGTTAAGTTGTCGCGTTTGTGTGTGGGACCTCTGTGGGTTGAACGGTTCTCTTCACCTCTCCACTCTTCTCTCCTCCTCTCTTCACCTCTCCACTCTTCTCTCCTCCTCTCTTCACCTCTCCTCTCGTCTCTCCTTCTCTCTCCTCCTCTCTCCACCTCTCTACTCTTCTCTCCTCTTCTCTCCTCTTCTCTACTCCTCTCTTCACCTCTCCACTCTTCCCTCCTCCTCTCTTCACCTCTCCTCTCGTCTCTCCTTCTCTCGTCACTGCTCCTTTCCCCTCCCCTCTCCTTCTCGCTTCTCTTATCTTCATCTCTCTTTTCTGCTCTTCATATCTCTGTTTCCCCCTCCTCTCCTCTCCTCTCTCCACTGTAATGGAGGTGTAGGTGTGGGACAGCTGACCCTGCCTCTGGCTGAAGGGATCACTTTGAAACATTCATGAGACAAGCATTAGGGAACAAGTCATTGTCTCTCTTCTGCTGGCGACCTTCTCCTCTCCTCTCTGCTTATTAAAATCACATAGTATTAACTTTGCCGTTCACTGAGAAACTGAATTATTCAATCAGACTAAAGAAGGAGTCAAATGAATAACTTTAATGACATTAAGGCTTGAGAGAGAGAGCTGGCTCAAAGTAACCACGATGGCCTTGACAGCATCGGAAACTTGCTCTGCTTGCTAATCACCACATTAATGTAAGAACCATAAGAAGAAATACTAAGCAAAGTATTATATTGCAGCAGGAGCAATAGAACAGATGACATTAGTATTCCGCTAAGATGACATGCTCAAAAAAGCCGATAAAGGGATCCGTTGCAATCTATAACTTGTTTGCGATATCGCTGCAATTTCAATGAGAGCTGGGCATGCATTAAGAATGAGAGAGAGAGTGTATGGGTGTGGTGAAGCGCGGAGAGGAGCCCTAGCAGGGCTTGCAGGAGCAGATGTGCTCGGGGCTCACCTGTCTTGGCCTCCTCCTCCTCCAGCTCCTTGGCCTCCTCAGCTGTTGGGAGAGAGAGAGAGAGAGAGAGAGAGAGAGAGAGAGAGAGAGAGAGAGAGAGAGAGAGAGAGAGAGAGAGTCACCAGGCGATCAGACAAACTCAGAAGGCAGCCCGCCCTCCTCCGGTTTGCACCAGCGTACTTCATTAAAGGCCACGGTGTGCCCCCCATCTCTCACAGCTCCGTCTGAGGGACGGCTGTGGCTGGGGGCTGCCCCCTCCCCCCCCTTCCCCCCACCCGCCCCCACTTCCACACACACACACACACACATACACACACACGCATGTCCTGGCCCACTCACAAAGACAGTAATCACATTACTCTATGGCCACTGGGTTTTTGGAAACACACTGTCAACTGGGTTAGGCTGACAGAGCCCACAGGGATGGCTGCACACACACACACACACCTGCGCAAAGTGCGCACGCACAAACACACACACACACACACATAAGCACCCACAGACACATGAGCCAAAAATAGACCACTAGCTACGGGAACCAGAGGACGGCTGATTTGAATTTGATGACACCATCCTCTATGCAACTGTGTTTAGGAGTTTCCATGTAGTGGCTGACACTTACGCCATGCACAGATTAAATGATAATTGGGCCAGATGAAGTGTCAAGGCAGAACAAATGCCTGCCTTCACTCTTTCGGTGTATTTGTAATTTGTTTGACAGTAACACAATGGGGAAAAATGAACTGGCAAATTATATCAAATGCTTATAATTACAGCAGTGGTAATATATGCATGTTTCAAGAGTGGGTTTCAAGAATATATGCAGTTGAGGCCACAGTCTTTCACACATCCCACAGCTCATTTCCCACTCTCGTTCTCCGAATCTATTTTGAATTCACATTTTGTGAACGCTCACTCATACAGCAGGCGTATGCCCACAGGTTATCGTCTTTCAGAGACAGACTCATTCCAATCTACAGCCTCTACACTGGTTCTTTCGCAGCCAGTTTTTCTTGGTAGTGCAATGCATGCCCACCTACTTACAGTATGTCTACTTCCTCAAAAACACAATTTAGGAGAGTTTCCCAGGAGCTCCTCTAAGGTCATATACATATTTCAGAAGCGGGTCTCCTTAAAAATCTAGCATCAAGTTCAGGTGAAATAAACATTTACTCTTCAAAGTACATATTATCTATTATCAATGCTGTCCAGTACCTGTTAACATTTGAAAGCATAATCCTGGTCACCATGAATGTTACGCTGAATGACTAAGAGCTCTCAAGCTTTTCCTTTATTCGTTCTCTCAAACATAACCATCGCGCTGAGGTCTCAAATCAGTATACAGCAAACGTCTGCAGACAGTAGGTTCTTCATTCTACATCAGGCACACCAGCGCGTTCAAACACAACCACCCCCAAAACAATGGCGAGAGAGTGCTGTAGCGCATAGATGGGATTCTGTCACACCTCATGCGGCTGCACACACACACACCGGTCTGTCACCCCCACGCCGTCCCACCCCACCGTCTGACACCCCCGCCCGGGCGTGCGAGAGTCTCGCCCCTCCGTACCTCCAGCCCCCCTCGTCCCGGCGCTCACACCCACACCCGGCACCTTCTGATGGGTCAACCTCTGACACGGAGGCACCGAGCAGCCCAGGGGGGAGACCAGGCCGCGGAGCTAAAGACGAGGACACGGCTTCCTGTTTTATAGCCCGGACCGGGGCGAGGGATCCGTGGAGACCGAGACTAAAACGAGAGGCCGTCGCACACGAAATGGGCTTTCCGAGTTGAAGTATGGGACCTTTCCACCGGCCGTTAGGAAGCTAGGATCTGGGCGGGGGATTGGCTGGATCTCAGGTGCTGTGAGAGTGTCCAGGGCAGCAGCTGGACAGACAGCCTCACGCCCACTAGAGTGTTATGATCTGTACGGTGCTCATCTTCCAGGTGACCTTCATCTATCACACACAGACAGCCATCCCAACGTCACTTACACACACCACTACCAAGGGTCCATCTGATTAAATCACATGCTCATTTAAATGTCAAATAACCTTAAGGATAATAATAGATAATAATAGACTGGCCTAGGATAGGTCGGTTTGAGAGCATATGCCGTGCATGTTCTCGGCTTCATTAGGGAAGGAAGGAAGACATGAACTGGGAGAGGAAGGAAAGAAGAAAGGATGGACATAAAAACGGAAGGGAAGGAAGCAAGGAAGGAAGGAAAATCTCCCCAATCGACATTGAGATACTACAAGTCCCATAAACCCATCTTTCAGTTAAGACTGCAATCCCACTAGCTGCTCTGTCCTGTTAGTCTGCCCACCCTTCTGCTCCACATACATTATGACAGGGAAGAAAAATGACTTACTCCATTTTTCACTAGTTCTGACCCCTCTACCCTCACAACCAAGAGTCTGAGAGGAGAAAGTCAACTTCAATCTGGCCATACCCAAGAACACTATTAAAAGATAAGACAGCCTCAATTAGGTTTCACTCCTTGCTTCCTGCCTTTCCCCAACCACTGCGAATGTGGATCGCAATCCCCATTTAAACATCTCCACATCGATATTCATACGGTATCATCCTATCGGTGAGTGCGGCAGCGCCGTGATACGTGAACAAGTCAGTGCGTGTACTCCTCAAGGCGGCAAACAGGAAACATGAAGGAGTCGGGGCAACGTCAAGACAGGAAACCAGGATGAGACATAACATTCCAATAAAATGAGAAGCGGACGAGGAGATAATTAGCCCAAACTGAAGGCAGAGAGAATGCGCCTGGCTCTAGCCACCGACTGCAAATCCCGTGACCCGGCAAGGCCTCGGCCAGTGGGTGGGTATATGCCTTATATCACTCTTCTTCCATTTCATTTGATTTCATATGTTCCATGCAGCTATTTACTCTTTCCTGTGAGTCTGTGTCACTTCCAGATGTATTTTTAAACCCCAGGGCCCAGTGCGAGACACTGGCTGACCTTTATTTAAATGTCTCCACCACTCGGAGCAGATCTCATTACAGCGAGACTGGTGGCTCCACACTAGCCATTCTCCTCAGAAATCTTTACTTTCTCGCCACTTGCAATTCTTCCCCAGTTATTCCACACTGCTAATTGCCCAGCCCCCCCAGTTAATGAACTACTAGACAGGAGTCGAGCCATCACCAGTCCAAAACATCTCAACACATTTCATTCCCTCTGGATTAGAGAACTCGGAGAACTGCGGGGTAGATTAGGTCATTTAACACCCTATGAACATCCTATCAACTATCCGTTCCTCTACAACCAACATCACTTGTTGTGGGCACCAGTGTGGCGGCGTTTCTACATTTTGCCTGTGGCCCAGTCTGTGAGAAAACGGAGGCTTGTTCACTCGACCTATAACAGTGAGACCAAGTAAACAAGTACAACCTATATACACTTATCCCTGTTAGGGCCGGATGTGGCTCTTGCCCTTCAATCCAGAGTTCTAACTTTCATTCTGTGCCTTTGAAAAGCAAGAGGTGAGAGGGTCAAAATGGAACTTTTCACTTTTGAGATTCGCTTCCAAGAGAACCACACAGACACTTTTAATGAAACGTGTGTGTGTGGCGCTTGCCTTCCTTGTGTTTGCAGGGGGATTCTGGGAGTGTGGGGGTTCATTGGGAGAGTGTTTATTTTGGGCATGTTTTCTCCTCTCACCTGCTCTGGCCTCCTCGCAGCTTTCCTTGATCTTCCTCCTGCAGACGGCAGCCAGGGCGATGAGGAGAGCCAGCAGACACACTGCCAGACCCACAGTCACCCACAGAGCCACAGGGGGGAACACCATGTTCTGACCTGAAAGAGCCAGGGAGGGAGGGGGTACGGGGGAAAGAGGAGAGAGAAGAGAGGAAGAGAGAGGGATGTTACCTACTTCAGCACACCATCACCATAACCGTCACGGTTCAGTAGCCATTTGTATACATTCATTTCTATCCTCGTCGTGATCGCACTGTAACGAATGATTCTCCCCAGCGATATTTGCCATCGTCGTAAACATTGTCAACAGCGTCGTCGTAATTGTTCTCCTTTTCATCACCTGTCTTGATCATGATGGTCATCATCAAGGGTCTCACGATACAAATGTACCCACATGACTTTCAATGTGTCTGAATGTACCCACATGACTTTCAATGTGTCTGAATGTACCCACATGACTTCCAATGTGTCTGACTTGATTTATGGTTCTGAGAGTCTGCAGACCCTGGAGTGAGTCAACTTTGCCCGTATTGTAGATATCTCAGGTGTGACATGGTGCCTCTTTCTTCACTGGATTTTCAATCAAGGGTTTGTGCCTTCATGTACAGAGTATGGACCTGTGCTGTCTGCTGTGTTAAGCTTTAAGTGACATCTCTTTTGTCTTCTTACTGTTATGTCTTCAAGTGATTCTGATGCCACACAGCAAACAATCACCAAACCTTTTCCACCTTTTTGTTAAAAATACATTTCAAACTTGGACTTTTCATGCGCTTGCAGAGATACTACAGTGGGTCTTTCAATCTGATGAAAGCAAAAATTCATTCTGGAGGCAATTAGATCGAAGAGTGACTGGCAGCCTATTGGCAAACTGGAACTCGTAAAAAAAAAGAAGAAAAACGGTTAGAAAGAGAAAATAAAAAAAGATATTGCAGACATCCCGAAATTTCCCCAGGGCATTTGGATGCAAGAAAAAAAGTAAGGGGAGAAAAACATTGGAGCCACTAACTAGCTGTGAGCCTGGCGCTTCCACAAACAGGCCTCTCTCAGAGAGCCCACTCCGGGCAAGATAATTGAAAAAAGGCTAAAAATTGACTGGCGTCTGGAGGAGGAAATGACAAAGCATCTGGAAGGGCTTGGCACAGCCTGTGAGCACAGAGAGAGAGACAGTATTACACAGCCAAATACAGAGGTCAATTGGAGGCATCTTTTCTTTTCTGGGAGGATAAAAACAGCCCAGAGAAATGCCATCCATTTTACCTGATCCAGCAGGGCCAACAAAGTGCCAGCTGGAGAACGGGGCGTCGCACAAAGAGATGGAAGGTTCTGGAGAGCAAGGCCACAATGAGGTCATAATGTTCTTAATTGATATGTACCTTTAGGCTAATAATACAAGTGGTGTCAAAGGTTTTGTCAAATCGTCTGACCTGAACACTGCAAACGATGTATTAGATCTAATTCAGGTAAAATGACTGAGAACACAAACCCTGATGAGTAAGTGACTCATTAGAAGTATTTACGGTAAGCTTATCCATATTGAGTTATATTACATGAGTGGTAGTAGTTTGCTGCATTCATACAAGATGTCCTGTACGGTCACACGATGCATCGAAATGACCTCTGCGACTGTCCCAGCCATTACAAACAGCCCCTCGTCCGAGAGAAGCGAGAAAAGCAAGACACTCCATCTTGTCGTTTGGACAACGTTGTACATGCTTCCCTGAGCTAGCTATGACGGATGTGTCGAGGCTGTCTGTCTACCCCGGCCCTCTGCTCACAGTCTATTTAAAGGATGACCACCTGGTAGCATGACCATCTTAAACACACAGGCGTAGAACGAGGCTTCATCAGAGCGCTCTGATTCATGCATGACGACTTCACATATACGGCCCGGAGAAGACCGATTGGTAATGAATGTGTCTGGGCCCTTTCTGCAGAGACACTGTGCTTTTTTCTTCCTATTCAGGCTCTATCTCACCCCCCATCCCACTGTTCTCTCACTCCCCCGGGGCAGACTGATAAAGACAAATGCCATAGTCGGCTATCATTCGAGCCAAGGCCCCAAAGGGGGGCAGGATCATATTTTTCTTTCTCTCTTGTTTGATGATGTGATTTTGTTTTCTTCAGAAATAGATTTGTCTCTAATGGCTCTGTTTACCTAGCCTCCACCCCTCCCGCCTCCCCCCTCTCCACCTCCCGTTCTTTTCTCTGGTGGGTGCGAGGATGGAGTGGTTTGGGCTGCAGTGTCACATTATGGAGAGGCTGCAGGTTGCCGTGCTGTGGTAGCAGGGCCACAGAGGGACGGCTGGTGGGATTTCAACAGAGCGCAAGGCAGGCAGAAAACGTCCACGCTCGCATTCATGTCTACTCCCGTCGGTTATTGAAGAATATTTTAAAGGATGGGCGTAGCCTCTTGATCTCGTCCAATGAGAGAGCCCTCAAGATGCGTTTCTATGGAGATCAGAGGGCAGAAATAGGACGTGGGGGGAGGTGCGTTGATATTCAGGGAGCCTGAATGATACAGCGTTAAAAGGGCGCACTCGCTTCTCTTGGCGTTCGGACCTGGAGGTGGACCTTCAGTTTTTAGTTTGGAAAGGGAGCAAGCGAGGAAGCCATTTAGGTAAGCGTTTCATTTTGAATCGGAAGCGAATAGGACGATTAAACACCAGCTAGCGACAGAGCTCATATTAAACCTGGGAGGAAAGAGCCTCTCCTGTCCCTTCCCAGAAACAGAGCGAAGGCTCACCGGCTCACCGTCCAGAGCGTTACTCACCCAGTCTCCCTCCCCCCCTCCCTCCTCCCTCCTCCACACGGACTAAGCTGAATGTAAAAGGCCAGATTTGCCTCCATTCGTCCCACCCTCTGTGAAGCAAAGCGCTGCTCAGACTCCCCGGCTCGTCCTCTCAGCTTCACGACGTGACGACTAGGGGACGGTGAGAGGGAGGGGATCAAAGTGTCTTTCTCTGCAGCCGTCAGCTGAGTTTGACCTGGCGCCGGGCACAGCCCCTCCTCCTTAGCTGTGACCCGAGGAGGGGCAATGTCCTCTGGTCCAAAGACGTGCCCACGGCAACAGGAGCCCCGGGGCTCATTCCCCAGACAAGCTGGGGGGATGAGGGGAAGGAAAGAAAGAGTCAATTAGGTGGTCTCTTTCTGTGTGAGGCTGAACCAAAGGCCTGGCTTTTCGAGCTGGGCAGTTTGTGAAAGTGTGTTCGTGTGTGTGTGTGTGTGTGTGTGTGTGTGTGGTGTGTGTGTGTGTGTGTGTGTGTGTGTGTGTGTGTGTGTGTGTGTAGAAGAAAGGGGGGAAGATCAGGGGCCTCCCAGTGGTTCAGAGCTGATCACAGCGGGGCGGCTCCAGACCAGGGGCTAGCCCTGGGGGGAGTGGCTCCAAGGCTGAGGCTTTACCCTGCTCCAGGGCCTCCGGGTCCCCAGAGCCAGCACACAGACACTGACCGAGAGAGAGAGATCAAACTGGAGGGAGACTGCCGTCCTATTATAGTCATCAAGAGATTGACTCGACCACGGCCACCGTTTGCCGTGCAACACATCACCATTCGTACAGTTTCCGACGGCCGTTTACTGTAAATCACTCACAGGCCCGTGGTCGGAAACAACTCGAGATGCATAGCAACTACTTTCAACTCCACAAAATGCTTCCAGGTTAAGACAGACTCACACATTAAACACAGTTAAAAGGTGAGGACAAAGTCAGTTAGGAAGAGCTCAGCCAAAGAGGGCCTGTGATAGATGTGCAGGCACATCTCGCTGAGAACACACCGTCCCGCCCCCAGCGATTCCAGACCTCTTTATATAGTGCCGTCTGTACGGACGAGCCAACCTCAGAGGGTGATGATTGGCAGAAACAATAATACCAACACTAATGGAAACAGGAGCCCAACAGTGTCATAGGACAGGGCTTAGTCTGCCTGGGGGAGACATGAGCAGGAATATGATTTACTTTTCTATCCAAGAGGAGGGAGGGGTGGGTGGGTGGGGGGGATGTTGTGTTTGGGGGGGAGGGAGGGGGGCATTACACTGAATGAAAAACTTTGAATTTGTTTTGGCCTCCGATGCGTTGTCACACTTTATCATATCAGCCCCCTCCCTCCCCCTCCCCCCGTACCTCGGCCCGCCCCGCGCCCCGTGGCATCCTCTCCTCTCAGGGCGTCAGAGGGTTTGCTCCAGCAGCAGTTGACTGGCTAGCATCTGCGTGTCCTTTGACTATCTCCCGGCGCATATCTCAGAGAGAGGACAAGGAGCTCACCGGGAACAGGAACAAGTTGGCAAACAGAGATGGATGGGCACGGCTTTTAGTCCTGTCAGCATCTCCGAGTCTTCCTCTCTCTCTCTCTCTCTCTCTCTCGCTCTCTCTCTCTTTTTGCATTTCAATGAATTGCTTCTCGGCTAGAACCCCACGACTCGTCTTATTGGCATGCAAGGAGGAAGACCGCCCCTCTCCCTCTCTAAGATGACCTGGCGCTCATTTACTTACACAATTTGTCTGACGTTATTACCCTCCCCTCGATGCTGTGGGCTGGGGAGGAGAGGGCGGGGGGGGGGAGGCGCACACACACGCTGGATAATGACTCTGTATTTATTGGGGTAAAAAGTCTTCAAACGGCCACTTAGTCTCCGGGACATGAAATAAAAGATATGGAGAGAGAAAGGGAGGTGAAGGGTAGGAGGGAAAGAGGTGGGTGAGAGAGAGATGATAGAGAGAGAGAGAGAGAAGAGAGAGAGAGAGAGAGAGAGAGAGAGAGAGAGAGGAGACAGAGAGAGAGAGGAGAGGGGAGAGAGAGAGAAGACAGAAGGGGAGGGAACAGGACTGGAATCAGAATGAAGCCTGAATGGTGTTGGTCTAAGTTCAGTCTCTCTCTCTCTACTCTCTCTCTTTCTCTGCTGCTGGTGTCACTGCAAGGCTTGTTTGGGCTGTGGAGTCGAACGTTTGAAAGTTGACTCGGCCATTAGCACATGTCTGGTGCTTCAGATGATGAGTTAAGGGAGGTCACATGCTCCTTAATGTGACAGCTGATTGGATCCATCAAGGAGAGAACACTCCCTGCAGTACTCATGTTCTGGGCATGTCTGGCCTGGGATGGGCAGGGCAGGGGGTGAACTGGGCATGGCTGGTATTGGCATAGGTAGGTAATACCAGTACGTAATACCAGTAGGTAGGCAGAGCAAGGTAAGGCTAGTATGACAGAGCAGAGTTACCCGTTGGTAAGATTGACCTGGTTTTGGCATAACAAAGCATAACAAAATAAGCAGAAACAAGATTTGAGTAAGAACTCAGTCGGAATCCCGTCTCATGCAGTCGTGTGGAGTCCAACAGCGCCTGGCATCGGGCTGGGCTCTGCCAGTCAGATCAGGGGTATGGCGTGTAAAACAAGGGAATGTATGCGCGGGGATTTGGCGACGCGTGAAAAGAGAAGGAGACGACCCCAGGTACATTCAGGAAGATGATTTCAAAATCGTACTCAAATGTGCCCCTAGCAAGGTTAATGTGATTTTCTCATCCTTATGGTGGCTTCTAATCCCATACCCAGTTGGAAGGCTAATTAAGTGTGTATACTGTTCAAAGCAAACAGCATGGCTGTCTTGTTAGCACCCGAGCCTGTGTGTGTGTGTGTGTGTGTGTGTGTGGGTGGCAGCGGTGGAGTTTATGAACACTGGCCTGGGGGGACTTTGCTAAGTGTGGGAGGGAGAGAGACTAGCGCTACCCACACACACCTCCTCCACCACCAACCTCCCCTAGCCCCTCCCAGCCCCTCAGAGGCCTCTATTAAAAATCTCCTCTGACGTCTGCTAACTGACAGAGACTCCATCACCGCCGCGCGCTCTCTCCCCCCACAGAGGCTGGCATTAAGATGTCGGAGGCAGAGTGGTCTATCGATTTCCCCCGCTCGTCCATGAGCCGGAACAGGCCGGGCAAACTTTGGGTGCAATAATCAGTTTGAAAAGTCGTGTTCTCTAAATTTTTAATTAGCTCTAAAACAAGGTCTGAGAGAGAGGCGAGGGATTGTGTAGGAGGGAATCGCTAGTGACAGCTATCAGCGCCACGGCCGACAATCTGCCCAGCTGATCAAGTTGGAGTGAAAGAGCCGAGAGGAGGGAGACGTGGCCACACGGCTCTGATGGAGGGAGGGAGGGAGAGAGAGAGAGAGAGAGAGAGAGAGAGAGAGAGGGAGAGACAGAGAGAGAGAGAAGGTGAGAGAGACATGAGAGGGAGAAGGGAGAGAGAGGGGTGAGGGAGAGACAGAGAGAGAGAAGGTGAGAGAGAGAGAGGAGAGAGAGTTCAAGAGAACTGAAAGAGAACGAGAGAAATGAAAGAGACTTAACGCTGCAAATTTCGAGACATCCTGCCAAAGGCATTAAAACACAGATCTAATCCTAACCCGCACGTATGCACTGGTTTAGGGGCACTCACACCTTGCCAACACATATAGCTCGATTAGGTCTTTGATCTTCACGTTTGACATACTGTATTTTCTCGATGTTTACCGAGAATTGTTTAATTGAGAAACACACACGGGGGTTAGACCCCAGAGAGTTGCATCGGTGACACCTGAAGGCGTCCACAATGACATTTTTAAACACATCATGACAGGTGTTAAGTTTAAGCACTGATCACAAAGCAGTAAGCCATTTCCGCATCTCCCCCAAGCCTTAGTGGAGATAGCACGTTTCTTAGTGTGTCTTTCCTCCTGCAGTATCACCAGGAGAATATATAATGACAGGAATTTTCTTAAAAAGATATGCCTCTGTATATCTTTGCCTAGGGCTCTCATTATAATACAGCATTTCTCATTTTCCTCTGTGCTTACTGGGGAGATGAATGAACGCTCTCTATACTCCCGAGCAGGGACACAGGCAGAAATGTGCATGTATGAGTGTGTGTGTGTATGTGTGTGTGTGTGTGTGTGTGTGTGTGTGTGTGTGTGTGTGTGTGTGTGTGTGTGTGTGTGTGTGTGTGTGTGTGTGTTGCTTTGTCTAACTACACTTGTGTGGACCAGAAATCCCCACAAGAATAGTAAACTAAGAAATAATTTACCTTGTGGTGACACTTTCTTAGTCAAGTTCGACTTGAAGTGCTATTTCTAGAGGATTTTAGGAGGGGGGTTTAGGGTGACAGTTAGATCTTTAATCAGGGTTGGGGTTAGGAGTTAGGGATTATTTTATGGTTAGGGTTATGAACTGGGGTTAGGTTTACGGTTCAGGTTAGGTTACGGGGTGAAGCTTGAGGCTGGGGTTGAGGTTAAGGTTAGGGAAAACATGGTGTAATGGGATATAATTCTGATGACCCACAAGAATAGCTGTACTCAACGTGTGTGTGTGTGTATGTGTGTGTGTGTGTGTGTGTAGAGAAGGAGGGTTTGGGGGAGCAGGTAAGATCACCTATCACCATCAAGCAGGACATGCCAAAGACATCGCACTCTAGAATAGTCTACATGTCTTAGACAGAGTCTGTTCTCACTCTAGAATAGTCTACATGTCTTAGACAGAGTCTGTTCTCTCTCTAGAATAGTCTACA